>JARQWZ010001600.1:0-115000 GCA_033150135.1 Gobio occitaniae
AATGGCCGTCTTTTGGACAACTGTCAAGTCAGCAGTCTTCCCCATGATTGTGTCGCTTACAGAACTAGACTGAAAGACCATTTAAAGGCCTTTGCAGGTGTTTTGAGTTAATTAGCTTATTCGAGTGTGGCACCAGGTGTCTTCAATATTGAACCTTTTCACAATATTCTGATTTTCTCAGATAATGCATTTGGGATTTTCCTTAGTTGTCAGTTATAATCATCAAAATTAAAAGAAATAAACATTTGAAATGTATATCAGTCTGTGTGTAATGAATGAATATAATATACAAGTTTCTATACAATACTATATAGATCTGAATATGTGAGACTATATAGATCTGACTATGTGAGACTATATAGATCTGAATATGTGAGACAATAGACTATATAGATCTGACTATGAGAGACTGTAGACTATATACAGATCTGACTATGAGAGACTGTAGACTATATAGATCTGAATATGTGAGACTATAGGCTATATAGATCTGACTATGAGAGACTGTAGACTATATAGATCTGAATATGTGAGACTATATAGATCTGAATATGAGAGACTGTAGACTATATAGATCTGAATATGAGAGACTGTAGACTATATAGATCTGACTATGTGAGACTATAGACTAAATAGATCTGAATATGTGAGACTATATAGATCTGAATATATGAGACTATAGACTATATAGATCTGACTATGTGAGACTGTAGACTATATAGATCTGAATATGTGAGACTATATAGATCTGAATATATGAGACTATAGACTATATAGATCTGAATATATGAGACTATACACTATATAGATAACGCGCACCGGGACCCTGGCGTTGGCTCTTTTTCAAGCACAAGCTCCTGAAATTAGTTCCATAGTTTTGCTATGGTACCAAAATTGGTGTGTTTTGTACTAGTTGACCTGTGGATGTCTTGTTTAGCTGTTCAGGAATGGCCCGTGTCTGTGATTTTAAAGCATCTGCTGTACTCTCTTCTCCTGCAGATCGTCCGGGCGTTCAGGACCACGGGCGGATCGAAGCCCTGCAGGACCGCCTGTGTGACGTCCTGCAGGCGTACATCCGGATCAATCACGCCGGCGGGCGGCTCCTGTACGCCAAGATGATCCAGAAGCTGGCCGACCTGCGCAGCCTGAACGAGGAGCACTCAAAGCAGTACCGCTCGCTGTCCTTCCAGCCGGAGCACAGCATGCAGCTCACGCCGCTGGTGCTGGAGGTGTTCGGGAGCGAGGTGTCCTAGCATCCGAGAGCCCCCCGGAACGCTCCAGAGCCCCGCCCCGAGGCGGCCGCGAGCGGGAGCTCATCGCTTCCGCACTGAGAGCGTCACAGTTCACGCTACGGGGGCTGAAGATAGATTTATATGTGTGTGTGTGTGTGTGTGAGTGAGGGTGGTGCATAGGTCTGGATAATGTTGCGGAATTCCCGCTTTTATGCTTCAGGGAATTCCGAACGGAATGTATTAATAATGTATGAATAGAACCATGCATATACACTAATATTTATATTTAAGAGAGAGAGAGAGAGAGAGAGAGAGAGAGAGAGAGAGAGAGAGATGGATTGTATTAAATTAAAAGGTATGGCCAGGTGATCCTCTGTTGTAATAGGATTAGCAGGCTCTCCTAGTTCATGCGCATAGACGAGTGTGTTTGTGTGACCAAATTACATTCAAATTCACAACGGCTGTTCCAAAACCTACCGAATCAATCCCATAATGCAATGTGTGGCCTTTCAAAAATTATAAATATACTTAGAATTCCTTCAGCATCACATTGATTTGCAACAGACTAATGTCCAATTATATTTAAAGGTGCAGTGTGTAGTATTTATGAGGCTCTATTGACAGAAATGCAATATAATACACATAATGATGTTTTCAGTGGCGTATAAAGACCTTACATAATGAGCCGTTATGTTTTTATTACCTCAGAATGAGCCGTTTCTATCTACACACACCACGGGTACAGTGAAGCCGCCATTTTGTGGGTAAAGTGAAGCCGCCATTTTGTGGGTACAGTGACGCCGCCATTTTGCGGGTACAGTGAAGCCGCCATTTTGCGGGTACAGTGAAGCCGCCATTTTGCGCCGCCATGTTTTTACGGTAGCCCTAAACGGACAAACTTCTCTACAGAGCGCTAGCTACTCTCTGTGGTCTCACATTACAACATTTTGGCCGTTGTCGGCCACTGTAGTTTCTCTATGTGCTCCGAAACGGAGGGGTGAGCGGGTGCAATTCACAACCTCACCACTAGATGTCGCTAAAACTTACACACTGCACCTTTAAAAACCATTTCAAGTCAGGCCAAAAGCTATTTGTACGAGTTACTGCTCACACTCTAAAAACGCTGGGTTGTTTCAACCCAAATTGGGGTCAAATATGGACAAACCCAACTGTTGGTTGGGATACATTTTTAAAAACAGTTGGGTTTGTCTCTATTTGACCCAAATTTGGGTTGAAACAAGCCAGCATTGTGTCACTTTTAAAGTTCTAGGCACTAGGTTTTGGGACGGTGGCCACTTTGACTCACAGTTGTGAGCAGATTTATTGGCCGAAATATTGTAAACACAAAAAAATCGGCTTGGCTGATTATACAGATCTGTATGCATGCCTGTCGAGGCAAATCAATTGGAGACACACACACACACACTTTTAAACGAGAGGAGGGGGCCTGACCTGTTGGTCTGATGTCTGTATAGATAGGAACTTGACCACAAGAGAGACGAAACGCAGGAACCGGCCTCGATTGCTGCTCGACATTATTTACCATTCATAACAAGGCCATCCGGCTGCTTCGAGATGATTTTAGTCCAAGACAAGGCCTTACTTTACCCGGAGAACCCATCTGGACGTCCTGCTAAACCTTTAACACATGCTTTTTGAAAGCGGATATCGCTCTTATGTAGGGTCTCGTTCACGAAACCCAAGCATTTTTGTGTGTAAACTGTCCCATGTAGATTTAACATGACGATTTATGTACATCGTTCCACATACTCAAATGGTTCGTAGAACTGGGTTGCACCAATTTACGTAGAATTGGTTGCGTTAGTGTTCCATCCCAACAGGTTCTGCGCTGATCTCTTGTGGTCATGAGCTATAAATACCACTCGTGTTGTTTCTGTACATATGTCTAATGAAACGGATAGGCTAATCCAGTTAATCGGCTGCGAAGAAGCTCGGGGGAATTATGCAAATCTGCTATTTTCGTACGTTTCGGTGTCTTTCTCTCTCAGATGACGTAATAAGCTTTTACGACCGTATATATATATTCCTGATGCTTTTTAGGTGCGAATTCCACATTGAATATAATGATTATCATGGCTTAGTTTTGTACGGACTTCAAACTGGACTGTTTTTATTTCTGCAAACCGCTGCCTCAAACCAGCCAAACTGACACACAGGGGACGGTCCGTTCAAAGGACTCGTCGAAGCTTTAACATTACTGCGGGTGAAACGGGAAGAGGGGACTGGATTGCGTGTATATACCAGTTACGATAAGCTCAAGATGGAGTGTTTTCGCCCCTTTTCACCCACAGATCAAGACCGTCTCTGCCTCCATAGCCTCAAACACAACTGGATCACATGCATCTGATCAACAAGGGAAATAACGTCTCTTAACGTTTTCGGGAGGCTTTGCCCTCATCACCTCAACAGTTTTGGGTTTGCTTCATTGGGTGTCAACGGATGGACGTCTGAAAGGGAGGAATGGGGGTTTCTGTCCGCCCCAGTGTCCCTTCATCAGTATTTTCACGAGGGGGAAGTTGTCGTAGATGAGCAGGAGCACATCTCTATGCACTTTGGATCAGTCTTTGCATCTCGTGTTGATGCGGCTGAATTGAAGGCGACCGGCCAACTCGGCCACGCAGCTAAAAAACTCTTGAGGAACTCTGGTTTCTCGAGTCTAGCTGAAGGAATGCGGGCGAGCGAATCGTTGATGACTGTCTGAATGCTGATTGTTTAAGGAAAACACAAACCACCTGGTGCCGTTGTTAACCAAAATGAACTACCTCTCTCTTTCATCCACATGTTTTTTTTGTTCTGTTGTTGTTAGAAACACTAAATCCTTTACTTATTTATTCCTCTCTGACTCAAATGCTGGACTGTTTACCTCAAGACGTCTCCATAAGCTTGCGGCTTAAACGGCGCTTTAATTGCGTCCATCGTAAATTACGACTTTCAGACTCGTAAATACGAACCTCCCAGTTCTCGCACCGCTCCGAGGCGCGTTTCGTTTGGGGCGTTTACAGAGCAAACACTCAAACGCGCGTCTCGGGCGACCGCTAGTATGTGTCAGTATTCTCGTGCGGAATGTCAAAGCATTGACAACCAAGCTAGCTAATCCCAAAGTATCCTAAATAAGCTAGTTTCAAGTATTTGTCTCTTGGAAAACTGTGTATATCTACATGATCAGGATTTGCATGTGCATTGAAGCTCTCATCTGTATTCCAGCTAATAGCAGAAACTGCTCTCTTTTCCGTATCTCTTTGTCCCAATGCTCTGTCCGGATTTTTTTTAACCATCAATCAAGAGTGGAATGAAGCATACCTGACTTCCCTCATAACGTCACATGATAATAAATGCTTTTATTATTGTTAATGATATTAATTGTAATAGCAAAGTCATAGTTATGCTATTAATGCTATTATTAATTCCATTCTTTTTGAATACATTTCCCATTGCGATGTTAAATCTGGTTTCGTTGAAGGTCCCACCTCTGACGAGGGCCATCCATCTGGACACGCCCCTTTCTCGCTCTCTCAGGCCGTTTACACCTGGTGTTAAGATGTGTTTCGGTCGATCGGATCACAAGTAGACGAGGGAGACACATTCCCGTTTCCACCAGGCGTCTCTTTTGTCCACTTTCGACCACCTGATTTCTTCAAGGGGAGGGTCTAAAAGCCAAGCGCAATTGGCTTTTAAAGGGAAAGTGAGATGAGACTCTGATTGGTTTATTGCACGTTACGCCCAAAACACACCCATGGCTCATTAAGAGACGAGGGACAACCCTTTTGGATCATGCGCCTACCGTTTTTTTCCCGTCGTTAAACTACCAAAAGTGGATTTGGACACGCCCTAAGAGCACCTGCGCCATGCGCTTCAGACCAAAGATCGATAAAATCGGTTGCGTTCATATCTCTGGCCTTTAGATAAACATACGCCCCAAGATCATGAAAATTGTGCTTGGCACGTCAAACAAAACATGGGTCTTGCCGACAAAGTTTAAACCCCGTCTGGCTAGCACACTTCCCATGTTTACGTTAGGTCAGTTAGGTTAGGTTTCAATGCTTTTGACCACCACGTTTACACTACGAAAGCAATCCGGTCAAATGCGTTTTCCTCTACCTCTGGAAGAAGTCGAAAGTGGACAAGCTCGACCCCATTTACACCTTTGTGTGATCCAATCGACCAAAAACGCTTCTTAATACCAGGTGTATACAGAGCTCTATCGGCTCATCTAAACCCCTTCTATCAGCTAAACCTTCACTGTCACTGTTCATTTCTACCATTTCACACACACACACACACACACACAGATTCGCCACCAGCATTTACTTTACAGACAGAAATACTTAGTACCTTACTCAGTTGTATAATTTCGTGTTGTATCAGTGATGGAGGTTTCTTCTCAATGTTTCGACAATAGTAAAACCGGATTCTCCATGCTAGCTCAGTTAAAGACCTCTGTGTGCCTACACCCCAAAGCCTTATTTTGGGAGCGCGTCAGTGTAGTTTCAACTGCCCGGCGTTCATTCACGAGATTGACACTTATAGTCAGACTGAACAGGAAAATTGAAGGGTTGATGTGTGACTCTCAGGCCAGAAGCATACTTTACTGAAGTATGCGTTAAATAGCATGGGTTCGCTTTTGTGTTACTGGGTCAGCATGAAACTAGAGTTGCGATCGTCTTTCCTGCCCTATTGTGACGTATGTACAAATGGAATGGCTTTTTGTGAACAAATGTAGGGTGGGACCATTGGGAATTGATTGGATCGTTGTCGTTTGCAATGGGGAGGGGAAGTTATTTTGATTAAAGATTACGATGCACATTCATTTACAAAAGAATTGAGAATGGTGCACACATAATTTGCTATAATACTGCAAATATTCCATAAAGAAGAACTGTCGATTGATGGAGACTTTAACCCCATAACTGTCACAACTGAGAATAGACATGAAATTCAAACTTAAATGGCTGTAATCCAAGAATTCTTTGGAATATAGACCTAAGTTTGGGCTTGTTTTAAAGACACTCAAGTATGAAAAAGGTAGGGAGGTTTAAACTTACCGTAAACAAATTTTATATAAAATATATACAATTATGATAAAATCAAAGCCATATGTTGTGTTCCAAATTTGAAGTTGATATCACAAAAATGTTAGGGCGCTGTACCAAAAATAGCCACCGGACCCATATTTCATATAAAAAAATTAAGTTGCACGTCCAAATATTACTTAGATCACAAAACAGTCGCCATATATAGAGCCTTGAGACTTTCCGACAATATGCGTTTCGTCAAGATTAGAAAAGATTTTTGATTATAAATCAATTTTTTAATTTGAAACCTGACGCCGCCCACTAGGGGAGGAGCCTGCTAGAAGAATTTAGAGTACCGTTTCCATCGTAACGCAACTTCCAATTTAAAAAAATGCAGTTTTCGAACTTTCGAATGATACCCAATATGATGATCACTAAAATATGTGATAAGCGTCCCCCCCCAGTGACGGTTATGGGGTTAAAAAAAAAACATCAATACTAAAGTGTCCGATAGTTTCTGTCAAATGTATGTCATTCGTGTAGCTAGCTATGTATGTCAGCATGTATGTTTAACTTGAATCCTCAAACTGTTGTTCCTATAAGACCGTCGATCTGAACTGAATGAAGACGACGTCACGCTTCTGTCTGCTATAACAGCCAATATATATCGAAAACTCAACGGCGCATTAAATTGAGTTTGTGTAGCGTTTGCGCTCATGAATCTGTTCAGTCTGACTGTGATTCTCGGCTCTCAGAATTGAACCAAATCAAAATGACAGGATGGTTTCTTGGTGATCCAAACACATTCGTCCCAGACAGCCGGTCCGAGAGAACGCTCCTGGAATCAGGTGCCTTACTTCCCATTTAACTCTCACTCAAAGGCATGATTGTTACATATGCAGTTTTGTTTAGTACAATTATGCCATTTTCTAGCAAGATTGAATAAGTTGTATATAATAGTAGTTTGCTACATGTTTTATTTCATATCACTGATTCAATTGGTTCATTGCTTGGTTGCAGGTGTTTTCAAGGAATGAAAGATTCATGTAATTTGGGATGAGCTGGTTGGAAAATCATGCGGTACTCGTCTGTTTGAGGCGTATTCACCACTGACACTGGCTCGCTCGGGTTTTCCCTTCATTTACTCGCCAAACTTTCTTCTGTGAAACACAAAATGGGATGTTTTTGAGCTTTCCATACAAGGAAAGTAGGTGGCGATCAATCCTGCCAAATATAGAGTCAACTCAAGGCCGTAATGTCTTGAACATTGGGGGGACCAACGTGTTTTTAGCGGGGGGTTGGTCTTTTTATTTAAATAAATTGAATAATTAAAAGGGATTTAAGGGAATAAAGAAGAAAAAGAATGGTAAAAGTTGTTTTAGGTCTAATTATAGCCTTTGTAGTTGTGAAGAAATCCATTTAAACTCTTTGCAAATACTATTTTTAAAAATATGCACACAATGGGCCTCGTTCATGAAACTTTCGCAAATACACAAGCAAATTCGGAGTAATTTATGTGTAAAATGGACCTTTTATGAAAAGGTTCACAACACGGATTCGTTAGTTAAACGTGTGTATGTTAATGAATTCCAAACATTCGTAAATAGGGCGTGTAAATCCCCGCCCCTGAGTTGTAACTGCAAATGACGTGTCCAGGAACGCTGGAATCTTCTGGACTTCCTTCTGGTTTGGCTCCAGTATTTTGCATAAATGCTAAAGAGACTAGGGCCCTACCTTGTTTGGTCCGGATTTTCTGACTTTTCAGTTCAAACTGACGAAATTTGGTCTGACGAAAAGAGGTAGTCTCGGTCCGGATCACACTGAACAAAGGTTTGGTTCGTTTCTATGAAAGCATTTTCTGTATGGTTCGGACTTTCAGAGCATTTACAGGAAGTTCCTGTTTATGTTTAAATATTATAATGCCATTTTTTTATTTCATCTCGGCTATATTGATTATGAAAAGTATAAAGATGCGCAAGAAGATGAAATGATTTTGAACACTTCATTAAGTTTTGTTTGTAGAAAGCCTTTCTTTAAAGTCGATTCCGTTTTGTTTAAATTGTATCTTAATTTTAATCAATGTTTCATCAGCCAATCGCCTGGATTTAATAAATAAGAAGCAAATAGGCTATAGCATACAATAATCGTGACATGGAGGCGCCGGCGCGATCACTTGCATTGCTCTTGAACAAGTCTCATAAATAAACCCAAACTCAGCCTCACAGACATGAGAAATAGAAGTATAAATATACAAGTGGGATGATTTATCGGTGTAGTATTTGTCCTGCCCCTCCTCATCTGTGATTGGACGGCCGTCACATTCGTTCTGCTCGTGTTTCACGAACGAGGCCCATTGTGGATGTTTCTGTGGGTCGTTGAACATATCTATCGTAAAACAGTTGTCAAATATTAAATGTTTAGCTACTTATATCTAGCACGCATGCACTCTTTCACTGTAAAAACTAAAAATGTTGCGTTTGAATTCGCACTCGTCTTCAGTGACCATTAAGCCCCGCCTTCTTTGATCTGATTGCCCATCATTTTGACATTGACGAGCACTGTTATTAGACCGCTGAGGCAGAATAAAAAGATAAAAATGTAACTTATCAAACCGAATCGGTGCGCAACAGAGAGCAGCATTAAGAAATATCAAATAATGGGGGGGGCATACTTATATGCTTCTCTTTGCTATTTGGCACATCAATCGCTGTCGACTTTCTGTGTGTGGAAAACAGAAGCTCCTCACATCTCCCGTTGTGTTTATCGGGAAAACCAAATGAATGCATGGCAGAAACCAGAGGGTGAGTAAATTATAACTGATTTGGATATTCCTAAAATAGTCTAATTCCCTTGAGATTTATAGAACCCAGAATGAAATGCATTTAACAAAGGTTTCCCAACACTCTTCATAGTTTTGAAGTGAAATCTTGAAAGGCACCCCGTCGGTGGTGGATCGCGGTTTGGATCTCCAAGACCCCATCGTGGCTTTTCCAAATCACAAAAACACACACTAGAAACACACGAAAAGCTCAAGACGATATTGTATAATTTGCGTTGTCTCATTCAGTCAGTGTACACCTGCATTTGGTCTGTACCGTCTCATATGTGTTGGTCTCTCGTTTCCCTTGAATGTCCATTACTTTGATTTATTTTGTGCATTGTATGTTTTGGAAAAAAAAAATAAACAGCTGTATATACTGATGCATAACCTGTAAGACTGTCTATCAATAAAACATTCAGACAGAAGATAAACTACCTTGGAGATGAAAAATGTATGTTACCGTATTGTTAGATTGGATGGATCGCCACGTCAGGAATATCCGACCCCGGACGCCTGGAGATAGAGGTCTTCAATCAGCCTGAGGGTTTGACTGGGGATGAGCTGAAGTGATGATAATAAAGAGTTTATTCAATTACTGTAGTTCTTATGTTCCAGTACAAATCCAACAAGTGTTGTTATAGCACCGCACAAACAAAATGATTATCAAATAATAATAATAATAATTAAAGCTGCAAGCAGCAATGAAAGGACCCTCGCACCCGGGACCACCTCAGGAAAACGGGTAAATATAGGAGAAAACAAGTCATTTTGATGTGCCACACTTCCTTCTGCCAGCAGGTGGTGCTTTGACTGTAACTGAATATTGCCATGTCTTCAGGTCAGGACTCTTATCAAACGTTTGGGGCAGATTGGATCGTGTGTGCCCCCATGTTGAAACATCGAACTTTGTCAGGCCGCCACAGACACGCCCTTCAGGGAAAACTCAAGATATTCGCAATTTACATTGCAAAGGCCTTTAGATTAGACTGACCAAATATCATGTTGATCTGATTAAATCTCTAGGAGGAGCTGATTAAAGTACGTCTGGAAATGGCAAAATTTGCAACAATTTTGAAAAGAAAATTCTCAATATCTCACTTCCTGTTGGTTTTCACATGTTGTACCTTGAGACTTTTTTGTATGTATTGGGCTGTTACATGTGTGTACCAAATTTCATACCTGTATGTGAAACGTAGCTCAAACTGCGCTTAATTTAATTTTTGTAGGTGGCGCTATCGAGCCATTTTGCCACGCCTAATTCTGAAAACCATAACGGACGTAAATCTTCAGCACTTCTGACGCGTGTGCAAAGTTTCATGAGTTTTCGAGCATGATTAGGCCCTCAAAAATGCGATTAATCTCGGAGAAGAATAATATTAGACTTGAGCAATTACAAAAGGGTCCTCACACCATCGGTGCTCGGGCCCTAATAAAGATAAGATCAATCAAATGACAACTACATAAATGACTTATGATTATAAAAAACGTTTCTCCAGTCTTCTCTTGTCCAGTTTTGGTGAGTCCATGTGAATTTAGCCTCAGTTTTATAATAGAGTCAGTCTCTTGGCGCCACCTACTGGTGTAACTGCACTGACGTCTGTGATAAACCCCCATCAGATTTCTCAATACCAAGTACACCAACATTATAATATCAAATATTATTTATTGACCAATAATAACCATTATAAACTTTGTATTGAATATAAAATCAATTGTATTTTGGATACCTTATATCTGTAAATTGAGTAAAAACAAAGTCAGACTGCACTATAGTTACTTTGTAATTATTTATAATGAAATGCTTTGTTTTCTTCAGTTATTACATATTTCAATAAGAATCGTATAAGAAGTGTATGCCTTCTTTCGATTGGTAATGTTCCCATAAAGTGTATTGAACACGAAACTTGCAAAAAACAATAAATAAATAAAAATGCAAATTATTAAATGAACAAATAAATCCACAAAATCCTACATAAATAAATACATAAATCCACATATTTCTACACAAATAAATGTGTGAATAATTAAATGTGCGAGGAGATAAATAATTGAGTAAATAAAACAAATGTTGGCGAAAATTAACAAAAAGGAAATGCTAAACTGAAATGTGACTTTTAACCGTTTATTCATTTTCGAATATAGCTGCATATTTATTTTTCCTTGGCTCAACATGCTAATTTGCCCAAAAAAATGATGACGAATTTTTGTGGGTTTATTTATTTGCATATTCATTTATTTATTGTTTTTGCAGGTTTCTTCTTTACCTTTTTTAGAATTTGAAAGATAATAAAGATAGTTTCATAAGTGAGATTGCAGTCCTTGAAATTGAAAACTTAAAGTAGTGCTTGAAAGTAAATTTCATTTTATAATATCTATATGGTATGAACTTTACACCTTTGGATTCCATTAAAAATAAAAAATAAAACATGTGTACATGCATGGTGCAATAAATTATGCATCCCATGAAAAATTACAAACCATGTAATCTAATGAAAATAGGGGTGTAACGATTCGTTTTAACAACGATTCGATTCGTATCACGATTTGAGGTTGTCGATACGATTCAAGGATGATGTTGGTTCATTTAGAACGATACGATCCGAAACGATTCAGTGACTTGAAATCGATTCAGTAACTTTTTAGCCAAAAATTGTGTGACTGAAATAAATATCTGGATACTGGTCATTGCAGGTGAAGTTTCCTAGATTCCTGTTGTTTCTTGTAAGGGAATCAGGTATCAATTAATTATGGATATAAACAAACAAGTAAACAAAAATTTATGGCAAATGCATTCAAATTTTATTTGAATAAAATGCAACCAACAGTTTAGGTTGAATTAACAGGAAGTTAACCTTTTCTGCTCTCATTTTCAATATTCAATACATTTTCAATAAAAGCACAGTAAGTGCAACCAACATTTCAGCAGTAGGTTAACCTGCTACTTCTGCTTTTGTTTTCCAACATACAAATATTACAATATTAATATAAAAAAATAAAGTGCAACTAACTTCTCTTCAGGTTTAATTAAAAGTAGGTTTACCTGCTACTTTTGCTGTTGTTTTTCAACATTAAAATAATACAAATACAATATTAATATCAAAAATAAAGTGCAACCAACATTTCTTCAGGTTGAATAAACTGGCTGAACCTGCTACTACAGGGCTCGACATTAAGCTGGTTCACACACTTGTCCTTCGGACAAGTAAATCTGTCATTCACTTGTCCGAGTAAAACATTTGCTTGTCCGGATTTTTTTTGTAAATATAATCTATTCTGAAGCAATATTCTCACCAGTGTTTAATCAGCTTTGACATATTTAAATATGCATATTTGTCATATTTGTACCTTTTTATAAAGGGCATTTTTTCATATCTTATTAAATATAGGGTATGCTTCGGCTTTCCTTTTATATTCTTAAAGGGGTGGTAAAACACATTCTTTTGAAGGCTTGACTGTGTTTGTGGGGTGCACTGTAACATGTGTTCATGCTTCGTTTAAAAAAAAATGGCCTTATTTTTCATATATTTGACCTTTATTCTACACTGCTCTGTCCCTCCTTGTAAAACGGTCTGATGCTTTCCGGGTTGTATGAAGCCAGTCCCTCAAAAATACGCAGTGGGCTTTGATTGGTTAGCTGGCTCAGTGTGTTGTGATTCGCTAAACGCCTTGTGCACGTATGTCGGAAACGTCACACCCTTACCGGAGGCTGTGCTTTGGTCAGTGTTAGAAACAACGGCGTCAATAAAACCATATGAGCCCGAATCAGACCCAGAACAGTTGAGTGAAGATGATCGAGCAGAACCTGTTCAGTCCTCAAGAGTAAAGACTGCGGATCTATAGTGATCGCTACTGAATGGCACTTTAACTTTTGTATTTTTAGAACGATTATAGCCAAATATCTGTCGCAAGAACTATTAACCCAAAACGAACACTAAGCACTGGCTTTAACTAGTAAGTTAGCCAAATCACACACAGAACCATGTTTAGCAAGCCTGAAGATAAACAATACATAAAAGCTCTAATCAAAGAATCATTTACACTCATGTCAGGTTCGCTGTTGAGATTTTAACGTTAGTGTTTGTAACGTTAGGTGTTCGTCGGATAACGTTAAGTATGAATAAGCATTTAACAGACTGGTTTGCAGAACAGCGTTGTCATCTGTTTACTTCCTTACTACAACCTATTACAGGAAAACACATCGATGAAAAATAAATCAGACTTACAGGTTGTGGCCCGTAAACAGCTTCTGTTTGTAAATCCAGCTTTCAGGACAAGCCGTTGTGCATATCCTGTATTGAACTCGCGAAGTTTGTGGAAGTTTGTGTTGTCCTCCGTGAAATGTGCAGCGCGCGCGTCGTGCATCCACGCACCGGCAGTGTTTTTTTCACGCAGCTGACGTTGTGCAAATCTGGCATTGAAATCGCGAAGACGGTGGATGTTTTCCTCCGTGAGATGTGCTGCAGGGAGCCCTGCGCGCGCCTGATTCCCCGCTGACTCAAACACACGTGCATATAACATGCTGTATGTTAAACGCTCTGCAACGCACCCCCGTCCCAAGGAAGGCTGAACAGAGCAAGTACCCCAGACCTGCAATCCGGATGAAAATAACAGCGTTTCCTCGGCATCGCGGCAACAACACTCCAGCCTGACTATACCACAACAGCGCCGCGATACAAAATGGCCTCACCCCCCCTTATTTAATATTCTCGGAGGAGGGGTTTATGTAAATATTGAGCCTGGTGATGTCACCAACCCTGGAGGAATGTGTGTAGTCGCCTACTGGCCGTTTGCTGTAGTTCTTAAGGCCTGTACACACCGGGACGAATATCGCGCGCGCTTATCGCCAGCGTTTTTCGTGCCGTTTTTCGGCGCGTCTTGAGTGTTCACACCCAAGCGATTTTCACTGGCGCTGCGCCGAGTGAACGTGCACATTCAGTCGATGCGCTCCCGGTACACAAGATGGTGCTGCGGCACTTTAAGCCTCTGACACTCGCTTGTCACACAGAAGGAGAAGAGAGACAGTATTTACGTGCTTGCCAAAACCATAGACATATTATGTATATGGACAAAACCATTCACACACTTTTTGCTAACTGGCAAGCAGCATTAGCAGTTCATCTTCTTCTTTGTCTACTTACTACTTCTTCGTCGTATCAATGTGTGCTCGGCAAGACCGTTTTGTAATCGAGCGCCACCAAGTCGTGTTTTACTGTCACTTCAGCAGCTCCAGGCACGTGAACAAAAGCGCTGATCTCATTGGTTGGACAGTTTTTTACGCGCCGCGTCAAAATAAAAAAACGAACCCGAGGCGTTTTTTTAAAAATGACGCTTTTACGCCTGGCGTTTTGCGCGTCGGTGTGAACACTCACATTGGCGCCCATTGTTTAGTCCCGAGGCGTTAAACGTCGGCGATAAACGCGTGCGAAAATCGTCCCGGTGTGAACAGGCCTTTAGAAACTGATTTCTTTAAAAGCAAATATCTCCCTTTGCTTTAAACTTTGAACGTTGTAACTTTGCAGATGTTGTTTATGCTCAAGCAGCAACATTACACGTTAGCTAAAGTTAGAATAGTGAAATCGTGGTTTACCACCCCTTTAAATTTGATCAATAAATTAAATTAGAATAAGACACTATAGGCTGTTACCAATCAAATTAAATCATTTACACTGAAAAATTACAACTGCATTAAATAATTTTATGAGATTATTTTAAATATTTTTGAATATACAAATAAGAAATGTTGGGAAGATGAAACTAAACCACCAGCATGTGACCGTCTTAATGAGCGATTCATTGAGTCGATTCAGTGAAACGGCTGAATCATTCAAGAATTTGGCGGTCGTTTACGAATAGGCCATTGAATCTTTGATTCAAACGATTCATTAAAACGCTGAATCATTCACTAACACACACTGTTGCTGTGAGATGCGGTTCTGCTGTGATATTTTTTTGGAACTATTTTCGCTGCTGAAATAGAACAAAAACAGTCCATATTGCTTCTAAAATGTAAGTCACTTAATGTTAAATTGTTTATGGAACTGGCGTATGAAATCAGTGTCATTTTCAGTCGTGATGGTATTCAGGAAAACAACACTCTTGTTAGTGTAATGTTGCTTAACTGTATCATATGTTATAAATATAAAAACTGCACAATTTTAACTGTGTATGTTAACTGAGTTTCTTTGTATGAGCGGCGCTCATTTGTTTTCGTCCTCGAGATGCTGCGCGAGCCTCAACACTTCAGAACACGTCTCTGTGCGTTCACTATGTCTCCAGCAGTACTAAAAACTCGCTCTGCTGGCACACTGCTGCCAGTAATGCACAGGTAACATTTAGCAAGGTAGCTCTTTCTCCTGGTGGCTTGATAATTTCTCGCTGGTTGGCTTCTCCTCTGCCATCCGCCATGCTGTTTTGTTTTCTTAGCGCTGCTGCTGGTGCGTGGCGATGATGTCACAGATAGGCAGACTGAATCGAGTAACGTTTAACGCCTTTATCATTAAAAGTGCTAAGAAAAAACATCCATATAAAGTCTGACGTGCTTAAATCCAATGCGTTATTTCCTATTATCGATACAATCGATTGATTACCTTTTAAAACGTTGTTAGATCGATACATGTCGTCCGGAAGGCCAAGTTGCCGAGCACAGATCGATGTAGTTAGATCATAGGAATATAAATCAATACATCGATGTAGTAGATGAATCGTTACACCCCTAAATGAAAAACAATGGTAGAGTACAAAAATATGGATTTCAAGTCGTGGATTGTAGGCTATACGGTAAATTATGCAAATACAGCCTACAGGTATTTTGAGAGTTAACTGACTCGATTATGTTTCGCCATAATTTGCGAAAACAAATGTTCTGAGTGACGGATCTCCTGCCATAGGCTAATTAGTGGAGGTGAAGTTATTAATCGGGAATTTGGCTGAACACGCGACGTGTGATTGATTTATACAGAAACTCAGCGCAAGGTATTCAGTATTCACAGATATTTATGGTGAACATTTTCGAAACTTTACTTGAAAGCTCCTAAAAATGGGCTTTTATGACACGTCTCAGAATATATCAGTGTCGTGTTATTAACTTTTAAGTCGTTAATTATTTAATAAACTCCTGTCAGAAGCACTGATAATGGCGCCACAGAAAACCGCGCTTTCTTGTCAGAATATCCGCTGTCAAACTATATAACTTCTCTAAATGTCACGGTCGTTATTTATAAGTCATTTTGATGAATTTTTAAAAGTCATCAGTTTGCGCCTCAGAAAAACCGTTAGTACTGAAAAAAGGCGCCACAGAAAACCGCGCTTTCTTGTCAGAAATCCAAACGATATTCTCTCCGAGTGTCACTGTCCTTATGTTATTTTGATGAATTTTTAATAATCATTAATAGCTTATTAACCTCAGAAAAACCTACCAGACGTCTGAAAAAAAAGATAAAAGCTGTTAAACGGCAGGGGCGGATCTACCGGGGTGGCATTGAAAGACCATTACCACCCGTCTGCCACTCCAGCAGGGTATCCCAAATTCCCATTGTATAAAATAAAAATGATATGTACCCATGTTAACCGATTAGAGCTTTCACACTGCTCGCGGATGCGGTCCGTCAGTGCGTTCCCGGAGCGGTGTGTCTGCAGAAGAGCGGCTATCGTTTCCGCGCCGAGCCTTTTGTTTTGCTGTGCTTCACGCGCTGAATTAAAGTGACAGATCTGGAGAGCTTTGTTCGCATTAAAATAAACACACATTGACGTGAAAATCTAGTAATTTCACCACAGATGCATATAAATTAAAGTCTACTCTGTTTCAAAGTCAACACATGGCTTTTTTGCCTCGAATAAAACAAGGAAAAACGACACCTAAAGGTAAACAAGGAGACAGTGAGAGCAGGCACGTGCACAGGTAGGGCTCAACCTGTGCAGAGCACATGCCCTTTTTGCCCTTACACTTCGAAGTGCCCTTTTTTTTGGTGGTAGTGTTTTTTGTTCCTGCTTCAATAAATCAATAGTTTTGGTAACTGCATTTGAGTTTGACTTTTGTAAAATGTTAATAATATATTGATAAGTAATACAACCACATTTAATTTGTTTTTGCCACCAAAAAATCATAAATAAGCAAAGGTGCGCCCATTGACCGCCAAGAGCACCCGCGCTGTTTCCTACTGGAACTTACACAAAGTGACTGAGTGATCCTCGTCATCTAGGTCAAATATATCTCTTAGAAATTTGTTCTTGGATTTATGATTGCGAATACAATTAATTTGTTAACATGTAATAATATCATGGTCGCATGTTTAATTCATTTACGTTGTTGATATATGCACATATTCGCTAATTTTTGAATCTCTATACTCTCTTGTTTTCACATGTGTAGTAAAACATGGTTACAGTAATGTTGTCGTTACATGTTGTCGTTACATTAAGTGCAAATAGGCCGTCTTTTTCACAGAAGGTCTGGTTGGGTCAGGGTCAGTCAGAATTGCAGAAGACACCATGTAAATGATATCCATGATAGTGCAGGGGTAAAGCGCATGGCTTGTTTTAGTTTTGACGCAAAATGATCACGGTTCGAATCCGCGTTTTGCCGAACTTGCTCTACTTCATTTTCCCATCACACAGAAATTCGAAAAGCCCCCCCCCCCCCCCCCCCCCAATAAAAATAGTGAAAATCTTCAAAAAATGTAAATAAAGCATGTCATGTGTGTTTGATAATAAAGTATTAGGGGCGGGTGAACAGAGGGGTTGCCCTTTTTCAGTTTCAGCACATGCCCCTCAAAAGGTCTGTGCACGGCCCTGAGTGAGAGCACTGGTCCTTTCTTGGAGGTGGAAAAACAAAGTTTGTTATGACCTTCAGGATTTCTTGTGAAAAGATTTTGAAATGAAAGAAAAGATTATATTTTTGTTTATTGTAAGTTTTAATGTTAAAATGTAAAAAATACGCCTATGTCTAAATGTTTTGCCACTTGCGTGAGCAACGTAATATATAGATCTAAAGTACTAGACTAGGGGAGCGCGGGGCACAACCTTTAACGTGGGGTTAAGGCCAATTTATACTTCTGCGTCGAGTGCACGCAGAGGGTACGGCGTACCCTACGCATAGACGCGTTGGATACGCCGTACCCTACGCCGTAGCCTGACGCGCACCTCTCCAAAAATGTAACAACGCGTCAATTCTACGCGGACCGCATGCGCTGTGATTGGTCTGCCAGAACCCTTCCCTCAGGTCAATAAATAAATAAAAAATCTGCGATAGGAGTGTGTGTGTCCAGAAATAGGATGATCGTTCCTTACGTCTGCTATAACACACTATTTTGCAGTCCAGTGATTCTTTATGGTAGTAAATAAATACATAGATCCGCTGAATATAGTTTATTTATTTTCTCATTAAAACCAAAGATGTTAATCAGTAATTGTATATCAAGAACAGGGACACATTAGGATATATTTCGTGAATGAAGTCTCCGCTGTAGTATCAGGTTAACTACGGGGTAGGAACCTTGTGCTGGTGTTTTGGTGTGAGGGGGGTCATTAAAGCGGTGGGTTCAATGACGTCCTGTTGTGATCATTGTGTTGAGCCTCCTATAAAGGTTATTGTGTACCTATAATCACATAGCATGGTGTCAGAAGTAAAAAACTTTATCTAAACGGATGTCTACGGATAACAGAGGACGCCGTCAAGTTTTTTTTCTATCTCTCCGCTGATTACCAAAAGTTTGGGGCTAACGCTAATGCTAGCGAGCTCGCAGACGGCAACATGAATCAGTTTCAAGTTTCTCCGCCAGAGAAGTTCACATTCAAAGCCGAAGACTGGACAAAGTGGATTAAACGCTTCGACAGATTCCGCATTGCATCTGGATTGGAGACGCAAGCGGACGAAAATCAAGTCAATGCACTGATTTACACAATGGGGGAGGAGGCAGAGGATATACTGGTTTCCCTGCACCTCAGCCCAGAAGAAGCGGTTGAGTACAACACAGTTAAGATGAAGTTGGACGCTCACTTTGTAACACGCAGAAATGTGATCTTCGAGAGGGCAAAGTTTAACCAGAGGCAGCAAGAGATGGGTGAGTCGGCTGACAGCTTTCACACAGCGCTGCACTGTCTAGCGGAGCACTGCGGATACGGGGCTCTGCATGACGAAATGGTGAGAGATAGACTTGTTGTGGGTCTGAGAGATAAACGCTTGTCAGAACAGCTACAACTCGATCCTGAACTGACTTTAGAGAAAGCAATTAACAGAGCTCGACAAAGCGAGCAGGTAAAGAAGCAACAAGAAATGTTAAAAATGAACTTTAAAGCAGACATCTCCAACGCTCAGCTTGACAGCATGCACGCGCGGCAGCGCAATAGTGCACGTTCAAAGCAATCCAAGCCGCAACACAAACAGATGGATAAATCAAAGAACGGAAGACAGTCTCAATGTGGAAGATGTGGTGATTCAAGAGGGCATAGCCTACAACAATGTCCAGCTAGGGAGGTGATATGCAATAACTGCAGAAAAAAGGGACATTACGCCAGAGTGTGCAAAACCAAAAGAATGTGTGAAATGCATGTAGCTACAGTGGTTGAGGACACTGGTGAGGAAGTTGCATTTCTGGGTTCACTGTCAGTGGACGCAAATGGCAGCCCATGGATGACAGACATACATGTGGAGAATCTCAATACACGCTTTAAAATTGACACTGGCGCTGATGTCACCGCTATACCTGAAATGCTGTATAACCAGGGTCAGTTCAGCAGGCTGGAGAGGCCAACGAGGGTTCTGCTGGGGCCAGGAGGGACTCGTTTGAATGTGAAGGGAAAGTTCACAGCCACTCTCAGTAAGAACAGTAAATGTACTAAAGAGGAAATATACGTTGTAGAGGGGCTGTGCACACCACTGCTAGGTGGGCTTGCTGCAGTGGCATTGCAGTTGGTCGCCAGAATAAACAACATTAGGCTGGACTCCAAAGAGACAGTGAAAATGGAGTTCCCAAAGCTTTTCTGTGGATTAGGAAAAATGGAGGGCGAGTACAACATAGTCATGAAACCAGGCGCTCAGCCTTTTTCCCTCTCTACTCCCAGACGCATTTCCCTCCCACTCCTGCCAAAGGTTAGAGAGGAGCTGGACCGTATGGAGCAGCAGGGAGTTATCTCAAAGGTGGAGGGGCCCACTGAATGGTGTGCGCCTATGGTGGTGGTGCCGAAACGCACGGGCAAGGTGAGAATATGCACCGACCTCACAGAGCTGAACAAATCAGTCATGAGAGAGAAGCACCCCCTCCCCTCAGTTGAACACACTTTAGGACAGCTTGCTGGGGCCAAGGTGTTTTCAAAGCTAGACGCCAACGCAGGCTTTTGGCAGATTCCACTGTCCAAGGAGTCATCTCTGCTTACCACTTTCATAACTCCGTTCGGACGGTATTGTTACAATCGTCTGTGCTTTGGGATCTCGTCAGCTCCAGAACACTTCCAGAAGCGCATGTCACGCATCCTGGAGGGCCTGGTGGGTGTTCTGTGTCAGATGGATGATGTGCTCATTTGGGGAGCCACACAGACGGAGCATGATGAGAGACTATGGAAAGTACTGTCAAGACTGCAGCAGGCGGGGGTGACGCTCAATGACAAGTGTGAGTTTTCTAAGAACAGGATAAAGTTCCTGGGGCAGGTCATTGAGGCATCAGGCGTCAGCGCTGATCCTGATAAAGTGAGCGCTGTAAAAGCCATGCCAGCACCCAGTAATGTAAGCGAGGTGAGACGCTTCCTGGGGATGACGAACCACCTGGGGAAGTTCCTGCCTCACTTGGCTGAGAGAACGCGACCACTCAGAGATCTGCTGAAAAAGTCCAGTATGTGGGCCTGGGGGCCGCAACAACAGCAGGCCTTCGATAACATCAAAGAAGAACTGACGACACCCCCAGGGCTTGCATTGTATGACCCTAACGCTGAAACGCTTGTATCCGCTGACTCTTCCTCTTATGGAATGGGCGCCGTTCTTCTCCAGCGGCAAACAGACACAGAGTGGAAACCTGTGGCGTATGCCTCGAGAGCCCTCAGCAGCACTGAGCAGCGATACGCCCAGATCGAGAAGGAGGCACTAGCATCAACATGGGCCTGCGAGAGGTTCGCAGAGTTCCTCATTGGGAAGAGTTTTCACATTGAAACCGACCACAAGCCCCTGATTCCTCTATTAGGCTCAAAGAGCTTAGATGAACTTCCTCCACGCATACAGCGTCTGCGCATGCGATTAATGCGGTTCGCCTACACCATATCACATGTGGCTGGCAAAGACATTGCAACTGCGGATGTGCTGTCCCGAGCTCCTGTCAGTCACACTGCAGAAGGATTGCAGGAGGAGGAAATCAACCTCTATGTTGACTCTGTCGTAGCGAATCTCCCAGCTACAGAAAAGCGGTTAAGGGAAATTCAGAGACACCAGGACGACGACCCCACACTCCAGCACTTAAAGAAATTCTGTGTCGAAGGATGGCCAGATAAATTTTCCATTAACAGAGTGTTCCAGCCATATCTGCCATTTTCAGGTGTGCTCACAGTTCAAGATGGTCTACTACTGTATGGCAGCAGGATAGTCATCCCAGCATCACTCAGGGCAGACATCCTGTCCAAGCTGCACGAGGGCCATCTGGGAATAACAAAATGCAGAGAGCGAGCTAAGCATTCAGTGTGGTGGCCAGGGCTCAGCAAAGAGCTGACAAACATGATAGAGAAATGTGATGTGTGTAGCCGAGAGAGGGTAAATTTCAAATGATGCCTACTGAGTTCCCGCCAAGACCATGGTCCACTGTAGGAGCAGATTTGTTCCACATAGACAACAAACAATACCTGGTCATTGTGGACTATTTCTCCAGATATTTTGAAGTAGCCAAACTGACATCCACAACATCTGGAGCTGTAATTGATCACTTCAAGTCTATTTTTGCACGGCATGGTATACCTGAAGTGGTCCGCTCAGACAATGGCCCACAGTTTGCATCTGAGATCTTTAGACAGTTTGCACAGGATTGGGGCTTTAGTCATGTGACATCCAGTCCCCATTTCCCACAGAGCAATGGGGAGGCGGAGCGTGCTGTGAGGACAGTCAAAAGTCTTCTCAAGAAATCCAGCGACCCTTATCTCGCCCTGATGGCTTATCGAGCTGCTCCTCTGGCGAATGGATACAGTCCCACTGAGCTTCTAATGGGAAGGAAAATAAGAACGACCGTTCCTGTCATCCCATCCAAGCTTAACCCAGGGTGCGCAGACATGGACAACCTGAAAAGGACAGAACTAAGGTACAGACAAAAACAGCGACAGAATTATGACCGAAGACACAGAGCACGCGACTTGCCGTACCTTCGGCCCGGGGATCATGTGTGGGTCAAAGATACAGTGGACAGAGGCACTGTGGTGTCTACTGCCGGCACGCCAAGGTCATACATCATTGAGACACCCGGGGGCACTCTGCGAAGAAACAGATTCCATCTTTCGCCAACCCCTGTGGCTCCTGGAGAACCTGCCAACTCAAATGAGCTAGCACCAGAGAGCACGGTTCCTGACGACACACACACTCCTGTCACACCTGGAGAACAGAGTGTAGCCAGTCGGCAGACTCCAGCGTGTGAGAGACGTTTCCCAGCCCGAATAAGGAATCCTCCATCTTACTTGAAAGACTTTGTTTGTTCTTAGGAATGGCACCTGAGTTATGGGGGAGGTCAAGGAGTAGTTGATTGACACCAATTTTTGTTGTTGATTAAGTGGTTACAGAAGCACATGTTCAAAGTGCATCATAGCTGAACAGTATGCTAAAAGTTGAGATTACTGTTATTGATCTTGGTCACATTTAAATGATTATATTTAATCATTGGTTATATTTTGCAGTATAAGAAGTAAACTAAAGAGCCTTCCGTTACAGTTTAGAAATGCTCTTAATGTTATTCTTTCATCTGCCAAGATTATCCTTTGTTTAGAAAGGGGGATGTAGTATCAGGTTAACTACGGGGTAGGAACCTTGTGCTGGTGTTTTGGTGTGAGGGGGGTCATTAAAGCGGTGGGTTCAATGACGTCCTGTTGTGATCATTGTGTTGAGCCTCCTATAAAGGTTATTGTGTACCTATAATCACATAGCATCCGCAACAGCAATCGATTGCTCGAGCCACCGCTACTGAAAACAGCGGCCACGAGCTCCGCATGATTTCACAAACACATTCCAGCGCCAGATCGCCTTATTTAACTTTACTAATCAACTAGAGATGCTTAATTTGTATTAGATACAACAACTCAAGCTGCAAGAAAAGCCGCTCTCTCACTGCTGCTGATATTCCGACATGAATGTACAGATTCTACACATCAAGCTGCTTCTTCTTCGGCTGTTGTCTTGATTACACCAACATGTTCGAGGACACTGCCTACTAGCGTCTGCATGTGAAATTGCACATTGACGCAGACAACAGCGCAGAAGTATAAATGCTCACGACGGCGTCGGCTACGCGCGTAGCCTACGGCGTACACTACGGCGTACACTCGACGCAGAAGTATAAATGGGCCTTTAGACGCGCATGTTTTAACCCTTTCCACACATGCCAGGATGACGAAACTTAGTGTATTTACTAGTTGCCATATCAACATTATTTAGAGAAAAAATCGCCCAAAATTAAAGAATCTCTGGAAGATATTATTGAACATGTATTTAACCAGAGCAAAAGTAAATTACTTACTTAAATTTAGTTTTCATCTCTGTTTTTTGTGTTTATTTAAAATAAGACAAATCCGATATTATTTTAATCTTATAGGCTATTTGTTATTTAACAGTTGAGAAGGTTCTTTAATGCTGATCTAACAGCAGAAGACACGAGCCGCGATTTAAATCCCAGTTGCGCAGATGAGCCCCTATTAGAAATATGCCATTATATTCTAAACTTTTATGAATTCTTTTGAGAAACCATGAGAAAAGGGTGAATAATGACTGAGAGTTAATGTTCAGAAATGCTTAATTATTATTATGTTTTGAACTATGCTGTATAGTTGTATTTAGCGATGTGTTTGTAGTCAAACTCAAAAATGCTTATATTTTTAATGATTAAAAAATGCCATTATTTTATTTTAAAAAGTTAATAATTGTATTTTGTTGGCAAAATATTTTTGTTTGTCTTGTATATTTTTTTGATTATATCAGGTGACATTTTAAGCTGTTATTTGGTCATGTTACAATATACCCCACCTATGGGGCATGTTGTCACATTTCACTTCCATTCTTTCGGGGTAAATCAAGAAAAAAGTATACACTGTATTAATGAAACAAAACCACATAATTGTACTAGACGTGTGCAATTAATGTGGGAAAAAATAAATACTCTGAGTCTGAACCCCAAGGGATTTACACAAACTGAGAAAGTCAAAAAGCGTTAGGTTGTGCCCCGCTCTCCCCCTATATAAATATAAAGTAGGTGAATGAATTGAATAAAACGTTGTTTAAATGTAGTGCGTTTAAACGTGACATCTATGAAAGAGTGCTATTGCAATGCTGGCAAGCCATGTTCAGTAACAACATTTGGATTTGAAATAAAAAATAATGAATAAATGTTGTGTTGTGGTATACAACCGCGGATCCGTTGCGCACTGCGAACGCGGCATTATGTGAAAGCACAACAGCGCGTGCGAGTATGTGTGAAACGGGCTAATGTTTTAATTTGTATTCATTAAGGAGATGAAACTATTGAGTGTAGTGTACATTTAGAAAGCTAGAAAGTCTAAACTTCGTACTTGTTGTTACGTCATGCGGGATACTATGAAAAGAAAGGCTGATATCCAGAGTTTTATTAAATAAAAAATAAATCAGTCAGATAATGAGGGAGTGGAAGGTGCAGATAAGACAGAAAAAAGGTATACGTACAAATTAAGTTGTGGAAGGCAGCAGAAGAGAAGATGGTGTGGTGGAAGAAAGAAATATAGAAGACAACGGGCTGCGGTGTGCTTACCCAATACGTCAAATTTCAACGCCACAGGCTCCAGTTCAGAGTTCTATAGAAGTCTATCGGACTACCTGCACGTCGAAAATTGACGATAAAGGTACGCCCAGTTCGTTGAAAAGTGACGACAAGGGGTCCGGGTCAAGCGTCCATATGTGACGAGTTGGTCCTGAGAATGTGTTGCGATAGAGGTGATGAGACGGAAGAAATACAGCATGAAGAGGTGGAAGAGAGAGGGCTAAGGGAGGAAGAGAGCTTAGACATAGGTGCGTTTACATGGAGCACTGTAATCGGAATAAAAATGGCCAAACCGAATGAAATTGTAATCGGTTTGAGAGGGGTGGGATAAATCATGAACCGATCAAACGAAAAACTCCACCATGTAAACGACCTGATCCGATTATTTTGAGTGCACTTCTTTCTGTGACGTGATATACAGCGCGCGCCTCCACATCTGATTAATGATTATTAAAATTTCATCAAAATAACATAAGGACAGTGACACTCGGAGAGAATATCGTTTGGATTTCTGACAAGAAAGCGCGGTTTTCTGTGGCGCCTTTTTTCAGGACTAACGGTTTTTCTGAGGCGTAAACTGATGACTTTTAAAAAGTCATCAAAATGACTTATAAATAACGACCTTGACATTTAAAATAAAGAGGCTAATGTTGACAAGAGAGGAAAGTACATTTTTCTGAGGTATTAAACGTTTTATTTCGTTACATGTTATGAACATGACGTTGGAATAATGACACAGACATAGCCTGGCTACACCATCTCATCTTGACAGTGTTTGTCCTAGACCTATAGGCTTCAACTGCGCCTGACAGAAGAATTTATTTTTCTGAGGTGATTCTTACACTGTACAACAAATAATGAATAGCTTTTATAAAATTGTAAAAGTCCTGGTGGCCGTTGAGAGTTGCCATGGCAACGGGGAACATTCAAGCTGCTGGAGAGAATGTGTCGACATTTCTCTGTTTCTCGTAAGTTAGATATTAAAAAAAAGTTCAACAACTGCTTAAAATTGGTTAAGTAAAATTACCCACAGTCTAACTTACTTGAATTACTTTTGTTAATATTTATACCTCTGTGATTATGGTATCTTTCCTTAATCATCTGAAATGTCTATGCGTTTAGTATACTGATGCTGAGCACGTTTTGAATGCTTTCATTGATGTTTCACCGTATGTTTTTATTAATAATTTGGGTGCATTTTATTGTTAATTTTGTGTTTTTCAAAATAAATGAATTGAATTTATTTTGATTCCGCATTCATCATTCACAGCTGTTGAAATAGCCATTGTATAGGACATAAATTAGGTTAAACTACTGCCTTTCCGCCCACAGGAAAATAAATAAATATAAAAATGACCTACACAGAACTACTGATCCATGATACTAACAAACTGTGTGCGCATGTCACAAAATGATTCCGATTGAAAGTCAGCACATGTAGGCTAAACACCAGGGCCGGGTTTCCCAAATCTTAGCTCTAAAGAGCGTGTTCTACGAGCGAAGTTACGATCACTCGCAGCAATTCCACGTGCGTTTCCCAAAAATGTACTTAACATGAACGCGCGAGAACGCGCTCTAAGTGCTACTTAATAGTCGCTGTCCATTTGCAAAGTTCTGAAATATAACCTTATATGGAATCGTTTCCTCTGAACGTTTCACCTAATAATTGTCATCTGATGTGGATTAGCAATCAAAACACGTCTATATAAAGCAACTACCTTCAGGCTGAGGCAAAAAAAAAAAAAACAAGAAAAAAAAACAAGAAATGATACCTTTAAAAAAGACGAAATAAATATCCTCATTTAATTCAGATGTGTATTTATAATTTTTTTTGTTTGTAACCTGCCCTCATAAAAAAATAAATAATAAAATCCAGTGATCATAAAGTCAGTTTCGACAATAATATTAAGCAGCAGAACTGTTTTTTTTAATCAACATTGATAATAATGAGAATATTAAAATAAAAAAAAATAAAAAAAAGTGTACAATAAGTACAATCAAAACCTTATAGTATTATCACAATGCAAATAAAGTTAAAGGTGTAATCTGCCGGTTGTCCTGTAGGTGACCTCATAACTCTGTCTTCTTACGATACACTTAGAGCTTTACGATTACTCCAGAGCACTCGTAGATCTACGATCATTTTCAAGTGCTACTTAAGTTACGATGCTTTTGGGAAACAGACCTTAATATTAAGATCACTCGTACGATCGTTTTTACGATCAATTTAGGCTTACGATGCTTTTGGGAAACGCAGCCCAGATCGGTTTAGATAACGTCTCATGTAAACAGTCAACCGAATCTTTCAATCGGAATCATTTTAATCGGAATGACAAAAAAACGCGAATGTAAACGTGGCTAATGAAAGAGAAGAGAGAGCTTGAAACACAGCAGCCTGTGTGTCAGGTGCCCATGGTATGTTGTGTTCAGTGTGCCCTTTTCAAATATTTTTTACATTAACATACAACCTATTTATTTTTTATAACCTATAGGTTATGATGTAAAGGACCATATGTCAATATATGTTTGCCATGGTTACAATCAGTGCTTTTGTTATTAGATACTGGTAAGACAAGATATTTCGATGACTTTAGATGGGCATTTTGTTGCTCTTGTTGCACTAAAACCTGTGTTTTTATTTATTTATTCATTTTTGAAAATATTTGTTGGTGTGCACCACATCTTTATGCACTACAACCAACCCAATCTCACGGCAATTCGTACATATTTTACCAGGTGGCTAAATCGTACGAATTTTTAAAAAATTTAGCTAATTCGTACGTAGGCTATTTGACAAGTTGACAAATTCGTATGAATTCTTACCAATGACCTACCTCAACCCCGCCCCTAAACCTACCCGTCACTGGGGTTTAGACAAAACGTACAAATTCGTATGAATTAGCCACCTCGTAAAATATGTACGAATTGGTCGTGAGATAGCGTTGACTACAACTGTATTTGCTATGAGTTGGTTATTAAATAAACCAGTACTTGATGCATTGAGGCTTATATCCATAGGCTAATCTGTATTGATTCTCATGCTTTGTAAATGAATATTGATATGAACTTGTATCTACTCACTTTACGTTTCAGGTTCAGGCAAAATCACACAACAGTCTTCAATCTTTATTGACCATTAAACAAATGTGTGCCCCTGTGTATATACACTGAATATGTATATTACTTGAATCCACAAGAACCATGCAAAGATGCTTGCTTCAGTGTTGCCACCCCATAAACAAAATTCTAGATCCGCTCCTGATGTGAACGTGTGAACACATCACACGCGGCACAGCGTTCAGGAACGGTTAAATAGAACTAAATTAATATTATTATTACTGGTAAAGTTACCGCGTACCGGACATTTTCTCACCGCTTCCTAACTCCTAACACACACACACACACACACACACACACACACACACACACACACACACACACACACACACACACACACATCTGTGCAACTGTCATTGTACTGTTGCATTATCTCGTCCCATCTCTCCAACAGTTTAATACTCGCTCATCCAATCGCAGTCACAGAAGGGCTTCATCTTCTTTCAGATCGCATGAACGCAGTCACAAACTGCCCAATCAATCACTCGATTCTCATTAGCTACCTGTCAGTGTGGCAGGTGGATTGACAGTGTTACCCGCCAATTGCAAAATTCACCCGCATTTGGCGCGCGCCGGGTGTTAATTTCTAGCTGTGTGTGTGTGTGTGTGTGTGTGTGTGTGTGTGTGTGGATATATATATATAGTGTGTGTGTGTGTGTGTGTGTGTGTGTGTGTGTGTGTGTGTGTGGATATAAATATATAGTGTGTGTGTGTGTGTGTGTGGATATATATATAGTGTGTGTGTGTGTGTGTGTGTGTGTGTGTATATACATATTGTGTGTGTGTGTGTGTGGATATATATAGTGTGTGTGTGGATATATATATATATATATATATTGTGTGTGTGGATATAGTGTGTGTGTGTGTGTGTGTGTGTGTGTGGATATATATATATATATATATATATATATATATATATATATTGTGTGTGTGTGGATATATATATAGTGTGTGTGTGTGTGTGGATATAAATATATAGTGTGTGTGGATATATATATATTGTGTGTGTGTGGATATATATATATAGTGTGTGTGTGTGTGTGTGTGTGTGTGGATATATATAGTGTGTGTGGATATATATATATATATATATATATATATATATATATATATATATATATATATATATATATATATATATATATAGTGTGTGTGGATATATATAGCGTGTGTGTGTGTGTGTGTGTGTGTGTGTGTGTATATACATATTGTGTGTGTGTGTGGATATATATAGTGTGTGTGTGGATATATACAGGGAGTGCAGAATTATTAGGCACGTTGATTTTCTGATCATATTTTTTTTCCAGGCACATTTGACCAATTCCAAACCACAGTAATCCTAATAACTACTATTGATTTAGTATTTAATAATGTATAAGTGATATATAATTGTTCATGAAGGCTGGAAATGAAAAACACCTTATATTCAGGTGTGCAGAATTATTAGGCATGTTTTCTTTTACAGATAAATTGAGCCAAAAAAGAGATTTAACTCAGACTGAAAAGTCAAAAAGTATTAAATGCCCATGAGAAGGATGCAATACTAATGCAATACTAGACATTGCAGTTAAGGCGTGACCATTGGACAGTGAAATGCTCGTTGGGTCAGCAGGGTCAGACAAAAACAGGTGGCGGAGAAAAGACACCTATTAACCGCAAAAGAATTAAGAATTAAGGTGAAGAATTAAGGGTGAAACCATCAGGAACCCTTTAGTCTCCAGCGCCACCATTTTCCAGAGCTGCAACCTACCTGGAGTCTCCAGAAGTGCAAGGTGTCAGGATCTCAGAGACTTCAGTTAGGTAAAGAATCCTAAAAAATGACCCCCACTAGATAAGAATCACAAGCTGAAGTGTTGTAAAATACATGAAGAAGGTTTTTTATAGGCTTTATGGACAGATAGGTTGAGAATGACTCTTGAAGGACCAGCACCACATCCTCTAGTACCACTGTTTGAAGAATTCATCTTCCAGAATCTGGCAGTACGTTTTGGGAGTTCATTTTTAGTCCATCCTGAAGTCCGTTTTGCAGAGATGGACTAAAAATGAACTCCCAAAACGTACTGCCAGATTCTGGAAGATGAATTCTTCAAACAGTGGTACTAGAGGATGTGGTGCTGGTCCTTCAAGAGTCACTCTCAACCTATCTGTCCATAAAGCCTATAAAAAAAAACCTTCTTCATGTATTTTACAACACTTCAGCTTGTGATTCTTATCTAGTGGGGGTCATTTTTTAGGATTCTTTACCTAACTGAAGTCTCTGAGATCCTGACACCTTGCACTTCTGGAGACTCCAGGTAGGTTGCAGCTCTGGAAAATGGTGGCGCTGGAGACTAAAGGGTTCCTGATGGTTTCACCCTTAATTCTTCACCTTAATTCTTAATTCTTTTGCAGTTAACAGGTGTCTTTTCTTCACCACCTGTTTTTGTCTGACCCTGCTGACCCAACGAGCATTTCACTGTCCAATGGTCATGCCTTAACTGCAATGTCTAGTATTGCATTAGTATTGCATCCTTCTCATGGGCATTTAATACTTTTTGACTTTTCAGTCTGAGTTAAATCTCTTTTTTGGCTCAATTTATCTGTAAAAGAAAACATGCCTAATAATTCTGCACACCTGAATATAAGGTGATTTTCATTTCCAGCCTTCATGAACAATTATATTTCACTTATACATTATTAAATACTAAATCAATAGTAGTTATTAGGATTACTGTGGTTTGGAATTGGTCAAATGTGCCTGGAAAAAAAATATGATCAGAAAATCAACGTGCCTAATAATTCTGCACTCCCTGTATGTGTGGATATATATAGTGTGTGTGTGTGTGTGGATATATATATATATATATTGTGTGTGTGGATATGTATAGTGTGTGAGTGTGTGTGTGTGTGTGTGTGTGTGTGTGTGTGTGGATATATATATAGTGTGTGTGTGTGTGTGTGTGTGTGTGTGTGTGTGTGTGTGTGTGTGTGTGTGTGTGGATATTTAGTGTGTGTGTGTGTGTGTGTGTGTGTGTGTGTGTGTGTGTGTGTGGATATATAGTGTGTGTGTGTGTGTGTGGATATATAGTGTTTGTGTGTGGATATATATAGTGTGTGTGTGTGGATATATATATAGTGTGTGTGTGTGTGTGTGGATATATATAGTGTGTGTGTGTGTGTGTGTGTGTGTGTGTGTGTGTGTGGATATATACAGTGTGTGTGTGTGTGTGTGTGTGTGTGTGTGTGTGTGTGTGTGTGTGTGTGTGTGTGTGTGTGTGTGTGTGTGTGTGTGTGTGTGTGTGTGTGTGTGTGTGTGTGTGTGTGTGTGTGTGTGTGTGGATATATATATTAGAGTGAACAAAGTCCTGTACTGGCCCTAATATAACAATGTTCTATCCAGACGGGGCAAACTTTAAATATATTGAAATTAATAAGGAATCTTTGAGTAAACTTCGAGTATCATTTGAGTATCTCATTGCCGGCCAAGTGTCCTGGTTTTCGGTAAACAAAATATGGTCCCCCTAATGTATATAGTGTGTGTGTGTGTGTGTGTGTGTGTGTGTGTGTGTGTGTGTGTGTGTGTGTGTGTGTGTGCCACAATATTAATATTTTGACGTTTGCTGCGTGTGTTTTTATCGGACCGTTCCCTTTAAATCCGGCGGGTCTTGTGATATGACATCATCGCGCAGCTGACCGTAATGAAGCCCGATTGAGTTTAGCCGCTGCTCCCGGTGCGCGTGCGTTCGGTGAATACACGTGTTTGAGCGCTGACATTTACATATATATATATTGTGTGTGTGTGTGTGTGGATATATATATAGTGTGTGTGTGTGTGTGGATATAAATATATAGTGTGTGTGGATATATATATATTGTGTGTGTGTGGATATATATATATAGTGTGTGTGTGTGTGGATATATATAGTGTGTGTGGATATATATAGCGTGTGTGTGTGTGTATATACATATTGTGTGTGTGTGTGGATATATATAGTGTGTGTGTGGATATATATGTGTGGATATATATAGTGTGTGTGTGTGTGGATATATATATATATATATATTGTGTGTGTGGATATGTATAGTGTGTGAGTGTGTGTGTGTGTGTGTGTGTGTGTGTGTGGATATATATATAGTGTGTGTGTGTGTGTGTGTGGATATATACAGTGTGTGTGTGTGTGTGTGTGTGTGTGTGTGTGTGGGTGTGTGTGGAGATATATGTAGTGTGTGTGTGTGTGTGTGTGTGTGTGTGTGTGTGTGTGTGTGTGTGTGTGTGTGGATATATATATATTAGAGTGAACAAAGTCCTGTACTGGCCCTAATATAACAATGTTCTATCCAGACGGGGCAAACTTTAAATATATTGAAATTAATAAGGAATCTTTGAGTAAACTTCGAGTATCATTTGAGTATCTCATTGCCGGCCAAGTGTCCTGGTTTTCGGTAAACAAAATATGGTCCCCCTAATGTATATAGTGTGTGTGTGTGTGTGTGTGTGTGTGTGTGTGTGTGCGCCACAATATTAATATTTTGACGTTTGCTGCGTGTGTTTTTATCGGACCGTTCCCTTTAAATCCGGCGGGTCTTGTGATATGACATCATCGCGCAGCTGACCGTAATGAAGCCCGATTGAGTTTAGCCGCTGCTCCCGGTGCGCGTGCGTTCGGTGAATACACGTGTTTGAGCGCTGACATTTACACCGTGACGCATGTGCAAAGGGTCCATCCGCGGGATATCTGTGTTTTAGAGATCAGTGAAGCTGTAAAGTGCGTCAGCCATGGACATGATCACCTCCACCCCGATGGAGAGCCGCGCGTCCGCCGTGCGCTCCTCCAGGCGCAGCGGCGCGTCCCCGTCCACCGTCAGCCCGACGCGCCTCACGCGCCTGCAGGAGAAGGAGGACCTGCGCCACCTCAACGACCGCCTGGCCAACTATATCGAGCGGGTCCGACAGCTGGAGAATGACAAGTCGTCCATGCAGCTCCTGCTGGAGGAGAAGGAGGAGAGCGCGCACCGGGAGGTCGGGAACGTGCGCCGCCTGTACGAGACGGAGCTCGGGGACGCGCGCAAGAGCCTGGACGCCACGGCGAACGAAAGAGCTAGACTTCAGATCGAGCTCACACAACTGCAGGAGGACCACCGCAAACTCACAGCCAGGTACACACACACACACACACACACACACACACACACTCTGGTCATCTGAGGCCTCGGGGGGCTCGTGTAGTTTTACTGAACTTTATTCATGTACCAGTTTACATACTCTGTGTGTGTGTGTGTGTGTGTGTGTGTGTGTGTGTGTGTGTGTGTGTGTGACTGCAACAACAAAATCAATCATGACATACGTCATAATTCCATAACTCCAAAGTTTCAGCTTTTAATATCATACACTTTAAAAAATGCTGGGTTAAAAACAACCCAAGTTGGGTTGAAAATGGACTAACCCAGCGATTGGGTTGTTTTAAGCAAACATTTAACCCAACCACTGGATTAAAACGACCCAATTGCTGGGATAGTCCATTTTCAACCCAACTTGGGTTGTTTTTAACCCAGCATTTTTTAGAGTGTAATATCGTCTTATTTATTACTTCATAATTGTACTTCCTTCATAATTGTCATAATTATTACTTATAAGTCATAATCTCGTTTTTTTAACCATAATTACGACACTTTTTGTTTTTGTTTTTTCTTTCTTTTTAGTGTGTGTGTCTTTTGTGTGTATACTCACAGTTCCAAGAAAAAGTATGTGAACCGCTTACAGAATCTGAAAAAAATTGAATAATTTTAGCAATTTTTATTTGTGTGTGTGTGTGTGTGTGTGTGTGTGAGTGAGTGAGTGAAGTCAACTTAACTTGGCTGGGAGTCATGATCCGATTCCAAAACAATTCTTGACCTTTTTCATTATTAATTAATCTTATTAATTTATATTAAAAAAGGGGTTTTATTATATATGTAATAAGTGCTTTTTAAAATAACTACACATTATAGCATTTTATTTAAAACAGTTGCATGTTAATAATTTTAAATAGGCTATATAAACTAATATAGCTGCAAAACATTAAAGCTAGTAAATCATAAAGAGGAACAAAAAAAACATATTACAAGAAATGAACAAAGCGTGTGTTCAGTATTTAAGAGTGTCTGAACGGTGAGTGATTTCTCTTTCTCCGCTTTACTGAAAGCTCTTAACTCTGTGCTCTTCTTTAGGGGTTGCATTGGTCGTCTTCCTTGACACCCTAAACATTAAACTTCCTCCACCCCAGTGAAACTAATGCAATTAGTTATTATTTTTCTTCAATAATATTTCTTTTTAATTTTGTATTTTGAGATGATTTGATGGTATTTTTTAAGATTTATGCAATAATTATGGTCTATTTTTGCCATTGAAAATTATACTTTTTTTATTTTTTAATTATTGCAGTATTTCAGGTTAAAATAGAGACTAGGCCTTCAAAATATTTTTTTTGAAGGCAGATTAGCGCCTCTTTTGGAATTATTTAAGAAATCATGCAACCATGGAGAGGCTTGAGAATTCACTAGTTCTCTCTGTTTTTTTGATGGATTTGAATATATATTTAAAAAATCTCAAAGACTATTATTATAACGTTTGATATTATATTTTGTTTGTTAGAAATCTAGAATTTTTTTCTGTGAATTTGTGTTTTTGCAGATTTCCCATTCATTTCCTATAGTGGTCATTTTTAACCGAAGGGCACGAGGGAGTATTTTTTTGCGACCAATTATCATGCTCGAATCATGCCCTCAATTTTTTTGTGTTTACATTCCTAATGCTAGAAAAGTCACCAAGTTTCATATCATTCTGATGAAGCTGTGATTTCTTTAAAAAAAATTCAAAATGTGGTTCATAGGTTCAGTTCTTCATAGGTGTGTGTGTGTGTGTGTCAATATCACACTCTTGATGTTTTTGAGTGTCACCCCTTCACTGCTGTGTACTTTTTTTCAGCATTGTGGCCGAATTGTAGATTGTACACACAAATATTCAGAGAATTGTTTTTTCAGATTTTCCCATTCATTTCCTATGGTCGAAGACAATGAACGCTACTTTTTTTTTTTTTTACGTCTACTTAGCATGCTCGAATCAGGACCCCAATTTGGTGTGTTTACATACCTAATGCTAGAAAAGTCATCAAGTTTCATATCATTCCGATGAAGCTTTAAAAAAAAAAAAAAAAAAAAAAAATTCAAAACAGAAAATGTTCCGGTCAGAAATGACCGAAGAGCACCAGAGGGTTAATGACATCATCATCATAGAGAGCGGGAGATCAGGACTCACATGGACTGAGATCAGGACTCATCGTGGTCATAGATGTATACGTAGATGCCTCATTAGCGACTGCACGGATCAGGCATCTACTATCGATATATCTATGACCACGATCTAATTTGACCTCACACTCCGGAAGTTATGGCTGAGCTCAGAGATGATCACGTTGGTCTGATAAGAGGTAAAATAATAGCATAAATACTGCTGGGTTTCTCACAGAAACTGATGGTTTGGCTAGATAAGACCCTTATTCATCATCTGGTGTCGTTTAAAGCCCTTTGAAGCTGCACTGAAACTGCCAATTGGACCTTGAACCGTTTGGAGCCCATTGAAGTCCATTATATGGAGAAAAACCCTGGACTGTTTTCATCAAAAACCTTCATTTCTTTTCGACTGCAGAGAGAAAGACATGGACATCTTGGATGACATGGGGGCGAGTAAACTATCAGCTAAAGTTTATTTAAAAGTGAACGAATCCTTTAAGAAATGTTTTTATTATTATTTTTACTGACCTTCAGTGTTTTGCTAATTGGTTGTGGTGTTTAATATTGAGGCCACTGATATAATAACTCATACACTGATACCTCAGAGATGCATTTGCATGCTTTTATTTTATTTGGTAAATGTGACAAAAATGTTCTCCTTCCAGTTGTATTTTGCTGCAGTTCTGTCTGTTAACGCTCCTTAATGGATCTAGTGTGTGTGTGTGTGTGTGTGTGTGTGTGTGTGTGTCTCAGGAATAATAAGAAGGAGTGTGAGCTGAACGTGGCTGTCGGACACTGGAGGAATCTGGAAGCTGCGCTGAACTCTAAAGAGGCCGATTATGCCAATTTACTGTCCACCAACCGCAGACTGGAGACTGATGTGTCCGATCTCAAGACTCAGGTGGCCAATGTGAGTAACACACACACACACACACACACGCATGAAGCAAACGGGAGTCACACTAGTGTCACATCATGATGGGGGAGGAGAGATTCAATCAGCAGTAGGGGGTGTGTCCACTCATGATGGGGGAGGAGAGAGAGCCAATCAACAGTAGGGGGTGTGTCCACTCATGATGGGGGAGGAGAGAGAGCCAATCAACAGTAGGGGGTGTGTCCACTCATGATGGGGGAGGAGAGAGAGCCAATCAACAGTAGGGGGTGTGTCCACTCATGATGGGGGAGGAGAGAGAGCCAATCAGCAGTAGGGGGCGTGTCCACTCATGATGGGGGAGGAGAGAGAGCCAATCAACAGTAGGGGGTGTGTCCACTCATGATGGGGGAGGAGAGAGAGCCAATCAACAGTAGGGGGCGTGTCCACTCATGATGGGGGAGGAGAGAGAGCCAATCAACAGTAGGGGGCGTGTCCACTCATGATGGGGGAGGAGAGAAGTTTTATTTATATAGTGCCTCTCCATAGCTCAAGGCTGCTTTACATAGTGTTAGACGGTACATTTGCACACATACACCATACAAGCACAGGTCTTATATAGCCACATTATTCAAAATACAAATTAGAGATGTCTTTAGCTGGGTCTTGAAGGTGGACAGAGATGAGAGATTATGTAATGGCAGGAGAAGCGAATTCCATAATTTAGGAGCAGTGACACTAAATGACCTACAGTGGACAGCCGGAAACGAGGAGTGGACAAAAGACCAAGCTCAGAGGATCTGAGCGACTGAGCAGTAGTAGTGGTGGAGTCAGTGGCGCAAAAATTGTGTATGTGCTATATGCGACGCATAGGGGCGCCAAAGCGATGGTATGAGAATTTTTTTTTATTTTTTTTTATTGTATTTTCTATATGTAGCTGCTGTTGTGCATTTCTAAATAATTTCTGTATTTCCTCAATATTATATAACATTGTAGAGGACTAGATATACCATAAAAATGTGCGTTCTTAACGTGCGCTTTGGGGTCAAGGAAAACGTGTGTATCCGATGCGTGTTTTTATATCAAAGCGCACGTCCTCGACGCGTGATTTGCTATTTAAAACATTTTCCGTGACCCCAGAGGACACGTTAAGAACGCGCGCTTATATGGTAAATCACGTGTCGAGGACGCGCTCTATGAGTCGGACAAAACGCACGTTATTAACGTGTAAGCCAAACAGGCAGTGCGAACTTGTGTTTGAAGGATCCAAACGAAAGAACGTGCTCTTTCCTTGGTGTTCTCAAAATTGCATGCTTCCTTTTTAGGGCACACCTCTTATAAACTAAAGTCTTTTTAAGTAATTACACTATTTTTTACCACGATACACTATGGCTATTAAATGAAATCAGTATCAACAAAATCCATCTTACCATTTATCGAAATCCACTTACACTGTAATTACAATTGCCTAAATAATGTCATGAAAAACATAAAAATAAACATTTGTTTGAAAGTAATTAAAGAGGAAATTATGAGTTAAGCAATATCATACGAGCAAGAGTGCCATTTTCCAGAGTAGCCGATATCAGCACGATTGCAAAATGCGATATTCATTTTATACAACAGTTCAAAAAACAACAAGTTGTCATTTTTTACAGTTTTGCTCTATTTTTCCAACAAAAATAGATTTAAAAATGTAGGTTTCGTTCTCGAATAATTCACCGATTTTTAACATGTTAGAACAAATTAGTTGAATGATTCTAGAATATACTCACGCCATCAACTACTGGCCGTTTATAGTTTCATAGGCCTGGAATAATTTCATATTTCTATCATTAAAATATTATATTTAGAACAAATCGAAAAATGGTCAGACAAGACCATTTAATGCCTTTTGGTCACATGTCACCTAATGGGCATACAGAGATAAGTTGATCAGAGGCACCAGCCGAGGAATTTCATGAGCGCTTGTGAACAATGGGCAGATGTTGATATGATCAGCGTGTGATTAATGGCCTGCTAATATCCTCCTCCTTCTGCCTTCCAGCTGGAGACGGCCCTGCAGAACGTCAAGACCCAGCTGAACTCTGAGCTGCTGCGGCGGGTGGACGGCGAGAACCAGATCCAGACCCTGCAGGAGCAGCTGGACTTCCAGAGGCATCTCGGCGAACAGGTGATTCTGAGATCTCCTGAGGTTTTCCTCTCTCTCTCTCTCTCTCTCTCTCTCTCTCTCTCTCTCTCTCTCTCTGTCTCTGTCTCTGTCTCTGTCTCTCTCTCCCTCTCCGTGTGATGATTGTGTGCAGGAGGTGCAGGAGATGCGCAGCCGTCATGAGAGCCGGCTGATGGAGCTGGACTGCGGACGACAGAAGGAGTTCGAAGGGAAACTAGCGGAAGCCATGAAGCAGCTCAGAGAGGAACATGAGGCTCAGATCCAGCAGTACAAGGACGAGCTGGAGAAGACCTTCGCTGCCAAGGTAAAGCACCGCCAACACTACATCTAACAGAAAGATGCGTTGTTGTTTGACTTTTTTAGAAAATGGTCATGCAAAAATGTGTGTGTGTGTGATTTCATTTTTATATATATATATATATATATATATATATATATATTATATTTTATTTTTAAATATTCCTTGTATACTAGATGTATATTCATTTTACTCATTTATAAATATGTATTATCTACATACAAATATAAATAAATATATTTTTTAAATGTATTTAAAATTATTTATATATAAATACAAGTATACATTGTTTTTTATATATACAAATACATTTTATTTTTCTTAAAAAATACTCAAATTATAAATTATTTTGTGTGTGTATGTGTGTGAAATTATTTATATGTAATTTATTATTTTATTCATATATTTTATTTATAGATATTGCATTATAAGTTGTGTGTGTGTGTGTTACTATTATTTATTTATATACATTTCATTTATTATGTTTTTTTTATTGTTTATATGTAATTTATGATATATATATATATATATATATATACACATACACGTGTGTGTGTGTGTGTTTTTATTTATAGATTGTTATACATTTTTTTATATATATATTTTTTATTATTTATATTTATACATATGTGTGTGTGTGTGTGTTTTTATTTATAGATTGTTATACCTTTTTTATATATATCTTTTTTATTATTTATATTTATTTAAATCATATTTTATTTATACATTTAATTTATTAATATTCTTTGCATTCAAGTAATATTTATGAATACAATGAGTAAAATTTTTATATATATATATATATCTAGAATTCTACATTTGTGAGTATAGATAGATAGATAGATATACACTTTTTAATACAAATTTTTCTTTAGAAAATATATTCATGAATTTTAATATAATATAAATAAAAACATTGGGGGTGGTTAAATAAATAGATAAATAATGATACTCATAATAATTAGAATAAAATAAATGAGTAAAGCAATACATTAGATATAAATAAATAAAAAATGTGATTACAAAAATGATTAATATAAAAAAATTTGATTAAAATGAAATAAACAAAAAAAATTACATGTAACAATCCATAGTGAGTAACAAAATATATAATGTAACTGAAATTCATTTTAGATTTATAATATAAATTTTTATTTAAAATGTTTTTCTTATGGGGATCTATTGACAGAAATGCAATGTAATGCACATAATGATGTTTTCAGTGGAGTATAAAGACCTTACATAATGAGCCGTTATGTTTTTATTACCTTAGAATGAGCCGTTTCTATCTACACACACCACGGGTACAGTGAAGCCGCCATGTTGTTTCTGTATTAATGACTCTATTTGTGTGTTCTTCTGTTTGTATCATAAAGATTTAATAAAGTTTATTAAAAAAAAATAATAATAATAAAAAAAAAACAGTGAAGCCGCCATTTTGCCCCGTCATGTGTCTACGATAGCCGGACAAACTTCTCTACACAGAGCTAGCTACTCTCTGCGGTCTCTGATGATATCTTTGTCCTGTGTCAGTATTTGCTTCCAAAGCGAGCTGGTGAAATTTACAACCTCACCTCTAAAAGCCGCTAAAATGTACACACTGCGCCTTTAAACGATACTGAAAATACTAGTCGTTTACTTATTTATTTTTTGTACATTTTAATGTTTTTCTTTTCTTTTTCTTTTTTTTTTACAAAGGCTACGTTTAAATGACCGTCATGTTAATGTTACATCTTGTAATTAATATATTATTTTGAAAAGTGTATATCTGCAGCGAGTTTTACCTCAGGTTTCTCTGGCGCGCGCGCGGCGGGTTCAGAGAGATCTCCACTCGGAAGATGAGCGAGGTGAGGGAGGATATACTGAAAGCTTACACACAACTTATCCGTTTTCTTCTGTAATGTCACACTACTATAACAATTACGCTTGCCTTAGGCTTGTTATACACCCGGTTATGAGGGACAACACGGTATGACCTTTTATATCGGATAAAAGATAAACATTATGAATGAAACTTAGCCTACACTTGAACAGTTGCTCAATCAACATCATAACGATAAGAAAATACGGTTAAATAATGTATAATGTATAGTTATAGTACACACGCTTTTCTTGCGATGACACGAGAAGCGCGTTCAACCCGGACACGCAAGTGGTTGTCGTGGTTACGAACACCAATACCATAACGCGCTGATTTCTGTGGACTAGCGTTTATTTGAGGAAATGGTCTATTAGGTTTGAATTATTGGTCCTGACTCCTGTATAATGGCAAACAGTGCTTCAGTGAACGCTCAAGTTTAATACAATGATCATAAGCAAGTTAAGGTCGGGTGGATCTATTTTAGCGGCATTCTGTGTGGGATTATGAACGTTATACATAGATTTAAAGTGTTCTCTTCAGATGGGGGCGGGGTTAGACTTGTCGGTTACAAAATGTCCGTTAAAACGGTTATGAAGTTAAGTCGTTGCGCACATCTCATATAGGCACACACACACACACACACACACACACACACACACACACACGGGTATAATTCTAGTAAGTTTTATAAATAAAAGGTTACATAAATATATAAATTTTACTCATTTTATTTATAAATATTACTTGATTGCAAAGAATATTAATGAAATAAATTAGTGTGTGTTGTATTTATAGATATTGCATTATAAATTGTGTATATATTATAATTTTTTATACATTTAATTTATTAATATATATATACACACACACACACACACACACACACATATATTTATATATATATGTGTGTGTGTATGTTAAGTAATTTATTATTTTATTCATAGATGTTGCGTTATAAATTGTTTTATTTATTTATATACATTTATTGATATTCTTTGCATTCAAGTAATATTTATAAATAAAATGAGTAAAATTAATATATATTTTTATATATATCTATATAATTTGATTTATATTTTATTTATAAAAATTATTAGAATTATAAGTGTGCGTGTGTGTACATATGTGTGTATGTTTATGTATAATATAATATTTTGTCCATTTATTTTATTAATATTCTTTGCGTTCAAGTAATATTTATAAATAAAATGAGTACAATTAATATATTTATGTAACATAATATTTTATTTATAAAACTTACAAAAATGATACCTTTTTTTATTTATATATATATATATATATATATATATATATATATATATATATATATATATATATATATAAATATAAATATAAATATAAATATAAATATATATATATATATATATATATATATATATATAAATAATATATATATATATATATATATATATATATATATATATATATATATATATATATATATATATATATATAAATAATATATATATATATATATATATATATATATATATATATATATATATATATATAAGCTTTGAGGTGGTAAGTTTATAGACGTTGTTCTCACTGTGGCAATACATTCCGGTTTCACTTTATTTTAAGCTGCCATTGTTAGTGTAATTACATATTTAAGTACGGAGTAATATTTAGTAAGTACATGTAGGGTTAGTTGCATGTAATTATGCATAATCTACTGTTATCACCATGGTAAGTACATGTAACGTGTGTAACTGTAAAATAAAGTGTTGTCTTGCGTCTCGATGGCCAGCCTTCAGCTGTGGACGTTATACTGCGTATAATCATGACCTCAGTAACGGGTCAGAGCTTGGGTTTGTCTTTCGCAGTTGGAGAACGCGAAGCAGACGGCGGTGAAAAACAGCGACTTCGCTTCTTCCACGAGAGAAGAGCTGGCCGGAACCAAACTACGCCTGGAGTCTCAGTCGCTGCAGATCAACAACCTGCACAAACAGGTACAGATCTGGGCCAGCTGGCCAATCAGAGCAGAGCTGTAGACCCGCTAAAGTGTCATGTGTTGGTCAGAACTTGGCACTGGAGGCCCGTGTGCAGGAGCTGGAGCAGATGCTGGACCGCGAGAGGCAGGTGAACCAGCACCGGCTCTCTCAGAAGGAGCAGGAGATGGCGGACATGAGGCAGCAGATGCAGGAGCGGCTGGAGGAGTACCAGAACCTGCTGGACGTCAAGCTCATGCTGGACATGGAGATCAACGCCTACCGGAAGATGCTGGAGGGCGAGGAGAAGCGGTGAGGCTACGCTGTGTTGACCAGTGTTGGGGAAAGTTACTTTGAAAAGTAAATGCGTTACAATATTGCATTACTCCCTTAAAAAGTAACTAATTGAGTTACTTAGTTACTTTTTAAGAAAAGTAATGCGTTACAATATTGCGTTACTCCCTTAAAAAGTAACTAATTGAGTTACTTAGTTACTTTTTAAGAAAAGTAATGCATTACAATATTGCATTACTCCCTTAAAAAGTAACTAATTGAGTTACTTAGTTACTTTTTAAGAAAAATAATGCTTTACAATATTGCGTTACTCCCTTACAAAGTAACTAATTGAGTTACTTAGTTACTTTTTAAGAAAAGTAATGCATTACAATATTGCATTACTCCCTTAAAAAGTAACTAATTGAGTTACTTAGTTACTTTTTAAGAAAAGTAATGCGTTACAATATTGCGTTACTCCCTTAAAAAGTAACTAATTGAGTTACTTAGTTACTTTTTAAGAAAAGTAATGCATTACAATATTGCATTACTCCCTTAAAAAGTAACTAATTGAGTTACTTAGTTACTTTTTAAGAAAAATAATGCTTTACAATATTGCGTTACTCCCTTACAAAGTAACTAATTGAGTTACTTAGTTACTTTTTAAGAAAAGTAATGCATTACAATATTGCATTACTCCCTTAAAAAGTAACTAATTGAGTTACTTAGTTACTTTTTGAAAAGTAATGTTACAATATTGCGTTACTCCCTTAAAAAGTAACTAATTGAGTTACTCAGTTACTTTTTAAGAAAAGTAATGCGTTACGTTACTTTTGCGTTACTTTTTCTCACCTGGGCTTGGCTTGTTTTTGTTTTGTTTTTTATAACAAAGTGATATTTCTGTGCAACGGTAAAGACCTCTTCATACCAAAATGTAAATAATAAGCCCCAGGCTGAGGTAAAAATGCAGATTCCCACATAAAAATCTAGTAATTTTCATCATCAAAGGTCAGCAGCAAGACATTGGTAAATTAAATATAAAGTTAGATTATGCATAACAATAGTTGTTTTATTTAAAATTTAATTATCGGAGGTTTGCATAGTAGCATTTGACTGATTTTATTAATTTTGAGGAGTACAGAATCTTTATTGCGCAAGTGAGATAAAATAAATTTAGTCTAGAACTACAATAACCATCATGTTCACACACACACCTCTGCACTAACTCAACATGAGGACAGGAGAGCTGTCAGTCAAATTATTGTGAAAAAGTAACTCAGATATTTTGTTGTAAATTTGAAAAGTAATGCATTACTTGGAAAAAGTAATATTACGTAACTCGAGTTACTTGTAATGCGTTACCCCCAACACTGGTGTTGATGTTGTGTGTGTGTGTGTTTGACGCACGTGTCTCCTCCCAGACTGAATCTGTCCCCGAGTCCGATCCAGCAGGCGACGGTCTCTCGGACTCACTCTCAGCGGAAGAGCTGGGGGAAGAAACGCAAGCACGAGGGGACGAGCTCGGGGCTCTCGCCCAACTACAAGCTTTCCCAGCATTCCTCCGCTCGCGGGAACGTGTCCATCGACGAGATCGACCTGCAGGGGCACTTCATCAAGCTCAAGAACAACTGCGACAAGGTGCAAATTTTAAATGTCTTTTTAAATGTCTGTGGAGTTTTTAATCATTGAAAATGAAAAACATAAAAATAATTCAAAACATCAATAACTATAATTACATATTTTTAAAGAAAACGAATAAAAACTACACACGTGACAGAATTACTTAACTCACTAAAATTAAAAAAAATATTTTAATTTTTTTTCTTTTAGATTTTTTAAATGTCTATAGTGTCATTGATTAGTTTTATTATTAATATTTAGGGTTTTTTTCATTTTAAAGTAACTTTGTGGTTTGTCATTAATTAAAAAAAAAATTATGTATTAAAGGTTTGAAAAATAAAAATACAGAATTCAAAACAATAAACTATATATATATATATATATTATTGTTCATGTATAATTATTTATGTTCATATATGTATTATCATTTATGTTTATATATTCATAGCTTTGGCAATATTGTATGATTTACATTCATGCGAATAAAGCAATTTTGAATTTGTATGTATATATATATAAAATGACAGCCTCAACAAATTAATTTGATACATTTCCCATTTCAATAGTTTTTTAGTAACTTTGTTGTGCGTTTATTAATTTTGTTGATTTTTCATTATTATTATTATTATTATTATTGTTATTATTATTATTATTATTATTATTATTATTATTATTATTATTATTATTATTATTATTATTTTAAATATGTCCATAGTGTCATTTGATTTATTATATTTTTCATTTAATATTTAGATCTGTTTTTCCTTTTGGTCATTTTGTTGTTTGTCTTTTTATTTTTTATTTTTTTAATTATTTGGTTTTATTATTGTTTTGAAAATGTAAAATTATAATTATTAATACAGAATAATTCAAAATGTTAATAAACTATATTGACCTATTTAAACAAAACTAAAAAAAGTAAAAATGACACAGAAAAATTACCAAATCTTATGTATTTTTCATTTAAATTGTTAGTTTTAGTAATTGTGCTGTCTTTTTTATATAAAGTTTTTATAATTTTTTTCATTTTAAAAACCTTAATAAAAACTATAGACGTATTTTAAAAACTTACAAACATACAACAAAGTTACTAAAACTCACTAAAACTGAAATGGAAAATATATTTAAAAAGTTTTAAAAAGTTATTTTATTAGTTTTTTTAAAAATATATCTATAGTGTCATTGACATTATAGGCTTTTTTAATATTTAGATTTATTTTAAAGTTTGTTTGTTTTTTGTTTTTTTTTTATTTTAATTTCGGTGTAGTTTTCATTAATGTTTTGAAAATATAAAAAAAAATATTCAAAACATTACAGACAATAATAAAAATGACAAACGCAACAAAATTACTAAAACCAACTAAAATGATTTTTTTTGTTGTTTGTCTTTTTTATATATGTACAATATGTTGATTTCGTTTTTGAATTATTTCTTATGTTTTTCATTTTCAAAAACATTTAAAAAAACTATGGACATAATTTGTAAAAACTGACAAATGCATGATAACATTACTAAAATTGAAATGGAAATATATTTAAAGACATTTTAGTTGTACTAAAATTATTAATAAAAACTTATATAGACACATTTAAAAATTATAATAATAAAGACAAACAAACACAACAAAATTACTAAAGATTTTAAATATATTTTAGTAATCCGTTTGTATTTCTCATTTTTACGTAAAATTATTTCTTATTTATGTTTTTTCATTTTCAAAACATTAATAACTATAGACATATTTAGTAAGAACTGACAACAGCACAACAAAATGACTAAAATTGAAAGTTTAGTTGTATATTCTTTATTAGTTTTAAAAAAAATATATATTATATTATAGTTTTTATTAATATTTTGAATTTGTTTAGTTTTAAACTTTTAGTAAATTTGTTGTTTCTTTTTTTTTATGAATAAATAATTGGACATTTAAAAAAAAAATACAAACATGACAAACCTATTTATTATCCCGACCCTATTTATACATGACAATTTATACAGATATATAAATAAAACCTAATAATAAATAAAAACTTATATATTTTAATTTGAAAGTTTTAGAGTTATTTTAGTATTTGTGATTTAGTAAGTCAAACAAATTAGAAATGTTGCCTTGGCAACTAACTGAAATAAAATGAGATTAATTTTAGAGAGTAACGGACATCTTTTAAGGTTTTAGTTCCCAAAAATAACCCTGGAAAATGCATCACAACACAAGTATTAATGCTAGAAAATGCATAGTTTTTTTTTTTTTTTTTTTGTCATTGTTTTTATTAATGTTTTGAAAAATCTAAATGAAAAAAGTCAAAATATTAATAAAAACTTATATAGACACATTTAAAAATAATAATAAAGACAAACAAACTCAACAAAATTACTAAAGATTTTAAATAGATTTTAGTAGTGATGCACTGAAATGAAAATTCTGGGCCGAAACCGAAAATTTATGATGCACTTGACCGAAAACCGAAACTGAAGCCGAAAATGGCTGCTTTTAAAAACATAGATAGATAGATAGATAGATAGATAGATAGATAGATAGATAGATAGATAGATAGATAGATAGATAGATAGATAGATAGATAGATAGATAGATAGATAGATAGATAGATAGATAGATAGATAGATAGATAGATAGATAGATAGATAGATAGATAGATAGATAGATAGATAGATAGATAGATAGATATTAATGGATCTGAAATGAAAAAAAAAATCAGGAACCAATAGAATAATCAAACTTTTATTAAGTTACATAACAAAACCTAAAATATTTTTAACAATAAATATAAATAATAATACCAAATTTTGTAAAAACTGACAACCGTACAACAAAATTACTAAAATTGAAAGTTTAGTTGTATATTCTGTATTAGTTTTTTAAAAATATATTATAGTTTTTATTAATATTTTGAATTTGTTTCATTTTAAAATTAATGTTGATATATAGAAAATATTAAAATAAATAATTGGACTTTAAAAAAAAAAAAAACTACAAACATGACAAACCATACGTGTGTTTTATATATATATATATATATATATATATATATATATATATATATATATATATATATATATATATATATATATATATATATATATATATATATATATATATATATATATATATATATATATATATATATATATATATATATATATATATATATATATATATATATATATATATATATATAACTAATAATAAATAAACTGTAAAACTTTAAAATTAAAATATACGTGTTATTTTAGTTCTTGTGATTTTTAGTAAGTCAAACAAATTAGAAATGTTGCCTTGGCAACTAACTGAAATAAAATAAGATTAATTTTAGAGAGTAACGGACATGTTTTAAGGTTTTAGTTCCCAAAAATAACCCTGAAAAATGCATCACAACAAGTATTAATGCTAGAAAATTCATACAGACATATAATATTTTTGGATGATCTGGCGCATTTGAATATTTTTTTTTGTGTGTGTTCAGGATCAGGCTCTTGGCGGCTGGATGCTGAGGAAGAGTAAAGCGGACGCTCCGGATATCGTCTTCCAGATCCCCTCGCCGTGTGTGTTGAGCGCTGGCCAGACTCTGACGGTAAACACGGAGAACACGCAGTGGATGAGCTGAGGGTGTGTCCCTCTGACCCTTCTGAAGAGAGTGTGTGTGTGTGTGTGTGTGTGTGTGTGTGTGTGTGTGTGTGTGTAGATCTGGGCCGCGGGGGCCGGGCCGGAGCAGACTCTGCCAGCGGGGGATCTAGTCCTGAGGACCCATGAGACGTGGGGTCCGTTTGGGGAAGTCCGAGTCTGCCTGCTTGACCCACAGAACCAGGTCAGGGCATTGGGGACTTTTTTTTTTTTTTTTTTTTTTTTTTTTTTTTGACAGACATACAGATCAAAATAGTGCAGTAACAAACAATCTAGTAATTTCATAATTCCAGAAGTGAAATAAAAATTTGTAAATGTATAGGTGTGTGTGTGTGTGTGTTAGGGATGGCTCGATACCACAATTTTGTCTTCGGTACGGTACCACAATCTAATACCGAAGTACCGATATTAAATCGATACCACACAGGGTCTGAATTTTGATGCGGGTATTGCCAACGCTATCTCACGACCAATTCGTACATATTTTACGAGGTGGCTAATTTGTATGAATTTGTACGACCTCACTCGTACGAATTTGTACGTTTTGTCTAAACCCCAGTGACGGGTAGGTTTAGGGGCGGGGTTTGAGGTCGGTCATTCGTAAGAATTCATACGAATTTGTCAACTCGTCAAATACGTACGAATTAGCAAAAATCGTACACATTTGTACGAGTGAGGTCGTACAAATTAGTACGAATTAGCCACCTCGTAAAATATGTACGAATTGCCGTGAGATCAGGTTGGTATTGCGCATAATTTTACTCTCTCTCGCAATTTTGGGGTTTACGAAGCGGGAAATTACCGCAAATGTTTATTATTAAATTAATCAACAAAGATTAATCACATCAATCAGTCATTTGGAAACTTTCTTGTAAGTAATTTCCGCATTACTGCGCGTCTCCATTCTCTCAAAATGAGCAAATTGCTTCTGGCTTCAAAAGAGATCGCACCTGCACTATAAAAGCAATTTTCGCGCTCCGATTCAGCACTTTCGCTTCCGTTGCGGGAGAGCTGACGGAAATCACTGCCCACGTCTTTTTAAACCTCGCCAATTTGAACATGCATGCGATTTTATAGCATTTCGTAATACATATGGGATGAGAGCTAAGAGAGAGTTTTCTTTGTGCTCATGCCAACAACACACACACACACACACACACACAAGCCTAAAGAGCTTGCGCATTCAAAATTAAGCTGTTTTTCGTTAGTCAAATACACACAAAATGATGTCAAAAATGTCAATCTTAAGTGAGTAGTCACATAAACACAGTTGGTTATGTCTTTCACGGATGTAAATAGTGCAATAGTATGCGTGCAAATTAGGGCTGTCAAAAGATTAATCGTGATTAATCTTTTGACTGCCCCACTAAAAAATTCTTAAATCAAGATGCATTTACTAGGCAAGTTAAATGACATTAGATATTTTTTCTTATTTTCTGGAAAATAAAATGAAATTGAAGTGAGTTTTTGGTTAAAACAAGCAAATATATCTGCCAATAGGGGAAGAAACATAATGTTCTAATTCATTGGCAAATAATTTTGTTTGTTTCAAGCAAAAAATCAATTCATTTTGATTTTTTTTCCCCAGGAATCAAGAAAAAATATATAATTTTCCTTAGTAAAAGCATCTTGATTTAAGAATTTTTAGATATTTGGACTGGAAAAAAGACCGAAATACCAAGTCAGAAAAGTATTTTTTGTAGTGTGGTTTTACCTGTGGTGATCTAAATAGATCCCTTATTAAATTTAAATAAGAATAGAGTTCTAACTCAGTAATAATATTAACATTTCACCCATTAAAACTTTTTGGTTGATGAAAGTTTTAGATATTGTTAAATATCTTTACATTTCCTGTGTCCTATCTCAAGCTACTGTCAACTCAAGCTTTTGTCAAATCTATCATGTCAAACAAAACATGTCATATATATATATATATATATATATATATATATATATATATATAATAGAAAAGGGACCGGCCCCCTGGTATGTCCACAACATCGAATCTGGCCCACTTTAAAAAAAGGTTTGGACACCCCTGGCATAAGCAAAGTAACCATTAATTATTACATCTTCATTACCATCACCACCACTCCTCTCTACCATCATACTGCCATCATTGTATTAGTAAAAAAAAAACATTATTTTTTTCTTTTTTCTCCTATGTAATGATTACCATTGTCACCACTTTCTATAGATAAATAAATTTTAGATAGTAAGTTAATAATAGATAATATAATGAGAGAATATAAGATAACCCTCCCCCCACATCTCTTCAGTCCCTATTTTCTCCTATACTTTTTTTTTTTTTTTTCATTGGGGTCTTTACAGTGAACCAATATGTTAGGGGTGTAACGGTACAGGTATTCATCCCGTGTGTGTGTGTGCAGGAGACAGCGGAGTATTGTCTGGTGTGTGTTCAGGGTAAAGCTGATGAGGATCCAGACTGTGATGAAAACATCCCGACCCGTGACATTCACGTGCGCCGACAGGTAAAACACACCCGACATTATCTAATAGACTTCAGTCTGATCATTGTTCAGTGTAAAAATCTAGAGGATTCTCAATAAGAGGAGCTCAAACCGTTAGATGATGGATGTAGCATCGCTAGCCTCATGGTCCGTGTTCCCAGACAATGCATGAACTCATAAAATGTTTGTCGTTTTTTGATAAAAGCATCTGCCAAATCATCACCCTGGAAACCACTCGGAACACTAAAAACACATAGCAATGCCCTGGCAACTAATCAGAACACCCTAGTAACCAAAACATCATGGTGACAACCACATGGCAACACCCTGGCAACCACCCAGATCACCGTAGCAACCACATAGTAACGCTGTGACACCCACCCAGAACACCATAGCAATGACCAGAACACACTAAAACCCACATAGCAACAGCCTATCAACCATCCAGAGCACCATATCGACCACATAGCAACACCCTGGAAACCACCCACAACACCAGCAACGACTCAGAACACTCTTAATACCACATGGGAACAGCCAGGCAGAACACAATACCAAATCACACCCTGGAAACCACTCAGAATACCATGGCAACCAAACGACCCAGCAGTTGCTCAGAACACCCTAAAACCCACATAGCAACAGCTTATCAACCACCCAGAACACCATAACTAACACATAGCAGTGCCCTGACACCCACTAGGAACACAATAGCAATGCACTGGAAACCAATCAGATCACCATGGCAAACCGAAACACCTTAGAAACAACCCAGCAAGCATGCAGAATGCCACATAGCAACACCCTGGCAACCACCCAGATCTCCATAACCATAAAGCAATGCCCTGACACCCACTCAGAACACCATTGCAATGCCCTGGCAACCAATCAGAACACACCTTAGCAACAAAAACACAATAGCAACAACCCAGCAACCACCCAGACTGCCACATGGCAACCACCATGGCAACCACATTGTAATGCCCTGACACCCACCAGAACACCATAGCAATGACCAGAAAACGGCCCAGAACACACTAAAACTCACATAGCAACAGCCTATCAACCATTCAGAGCACCATATCAACCACATAGCAACACCCTAGAAACCACCCACAACACCATACAATGACCCAGCAATGACTCAGAACACTCTTAATACCACATGGGAACAGCCAAGCAGAACAAAATACCACACCACACCCTGGAAACCACTCAGAACACCATGGCAACCAAAACACCATATCAGTGACCCGGCAGCTGCTCAGAACACCCTAAAACCCACATAGCAACAGCTTATCAACCATCCAGAACACCATAACTAACACATAGCAGTGCCCTGACACCCACTCAGAACACAATAGCAATGCCCTGGCAACCAATCTGATCAACATAGCATCCAAAACACCTTAGAAACAACCCAGCAAGCACGCAGTATGCCACATAGCAACACCCTGGCAACCACCAAGATCTCCATAACCATAAAGCAATGCCCTGACACCCACTCAGAACACCATTGCAATGCCCTGGCAACCAATCAGAACACCTTAGCAACAAAAACACAATAGCAACAACCCAGCAACCACCCAGACTGCCACATAGCAACACCCTGGCAACCACCCAGACCACCATGGCAACCACATTGTAATGCCCTGACACCCACCAGAACACCATAGCAATTACCAGAAAACGGCCCAGAACACACTAAAACTCACATAGCAACAGCCTATCAACCATTCAGAATACCATATCAACCACATAGCAACACCCTAGAAACCACCCACAACCCCATACAATGACCTCAGAACACTCTTAATACCACATGGGAACAGCCAGCCAGAACACAATACCTCATCACACCCTGGAAACAACTCAGAACACCATTGCAATGCCCTGGGAACCATTCAGAACACCCTAGCAACAAAAACACCTTAGGACCAACCCAGCAACGGCTCAGAATGCCACATGGCAACACCCTGGCAACCACCCAGATCTCCATAACCATAAAGCAATGCCCTGGGAACCATTCAGAACACTATAGCAGTGAACAACCCTAAAATTCAGAACACCTTAAAAACCACTTAGCAACAGACTACCAACTACACAGAACACCATAACAACCACATACCACCCTGGCAACCACTCAAAACACCTTAGGGACCACATAGCAATACCCTGGCAACCACCCAAAACACCATACCAATGACCTGACAACTGCCCAGAACACCCTAAATCCTACATAACAGCCTATCAACAACCCAGAACACCATAGCAACCATATAGCAACACCTAGGGTACCACCCAAAACACCATAGCAACGACCCGGCAACCGTTCAAGAACACCCTAAAAACCACATTGCAACAGATGAAATCTGTTTTTTTTTTATTGTTTCTTCTTCACCTCTGTTTTGTAAAAGCCTAAAAGAAGAAAAAAGAAATGTTGTTCCCTCTCCTGATCCAGAAGCGTCTGTAGGTGAGATGGATCCAGTCATCCGCCTTTATCGCTGTTTGTGCTTTAGCGATAACTGCGGCTTTGCATGTTTACTAATACATCATCTTCGCCATCATTATCATCATCGTAACACATTTTGAGCTTGCTGAGCTGTGAAACAGTGTTATGCATGATTGCATTAATGAAATGCATATGTTTGGTTCCATATGAGAAGGAATTACTTGCTCGCTTTCTTGAGACCCGTTTCGACTCCTTGTTTTCATTTGGCACCTTTATCACAGGAATTTGTGTCTACATAGTTACAGGACAAATGAGCTGAACATCTGTTTTCTGTCTACAACCAGTGTTGGGGAAGGTTACTGTTAAAAGTAATGCGATTACAATATTGCGCTACTCCCTAAAAAGTAATTACTTTCCATAAAAAGTAACTATGTAACGCAATGCAATACTTTTTAGGGAGTTACACAATATTGTAATTGCGTTACTTAGTTACTTTTTATGGAAAGAAATGTTACAATATTGTGTTACTCTCTAAAAAGTAAGTAATTGCGTTACTTGGTTACTTTTTATGGAAAGAAATGTTACAATATTGCGTTACTCCCTAAAAAGTAAGTAATTGCATTACTTTTTATGGAAAGAAATGTTACAATATTGCGTTACTCACAAAAAAGTAAGTAATTGCGTTACTTGGTTACTTTTTATGGAAAGAAATGTTACAATATTGCGTTACTCCCTAAAAAGTAATTACTTTCCATAAAAAGTAATTGCTTTCCATAAAAAGTAACTATGTTAAGCAATGCAATACTTTTTAGGGAGTAACACAATATTGTAATTGCGTTACTTAGTTACTTTTTATGGAAAGAAATGTTACAATATTGGGTTACTCCCTAAAAAGTAAGTAATTGTGTTACTTGGTTACTTTTTATGGAAAGAAATGTTACAATATTGCGTTACTCCCTAAAAAGTAATTACTTTCCATAAAAAGTAACTATGTAATGAAATGCAATACTTTTCAGGGAGTAACACAATATTGTAATTGCGTTACTTGGTTACTTTTTATGGAAAGAAATGTTACAATATTGCGTTACTCCCTAAAAAGTAAGTAATTGCATTACTTGGTTACTTTTTATGGAAAGAAATGTTAAAATATTGCGTTACTCCCTAAAAAGTAAGTAATTGCATTACTTTTTATGGAAAGAAATGTTACAATATTGCGTTACTCCCTAAAAAGTAAGTAATTGCATTACTTTTTATGGAAAGAAATGTTACAATATTGCGTTACTCACAAAAAAGTAAGTAATTGCGTTACTTGGTTACTTTTTATGGAAAGAAATGTTACAATATTGCGTTACTTCCTAAAAAGTAATTACTTTCCATAAAAAGTAACTATGGAATGCAATGCAATACTTTTCAGGGAGTAACACAATATTGTAATTGCGTTACTTGGTTACTTTTTATGGAAAGAAATGTTACAATATTGCGTGACTCCCTAAAAAGTAAGTAATTGCATTACTTGGTTACTTTTTATGGAAAGAAATGTTACAATATTGCGGTACTCCCTAAAAAGTAAGTAATTGCATTACTTTTTATGGAAAGAAATGTTACAATATTGCGTTACTCCCTAAAAAGTAAGTAATTGCATTACTTTTTATGGAAAGAAATGTTACAATATTGCGTTACTCACAAAAAAGTAAGTAATTGCGTTACTTGGTTACTTTTTATGGAAAGAAATGTTACAATATTGCGTTACTTCCTAAAAAGTAATTACTTTCCATAAAAAGTAACTGTAACACAATGCAATACTTTTAAGGAAGTAACACAATATTGTAATTGCGTTACTTGGTTACTTTTTATGGAAAGAAATGTTACAATATTGCGTTACTCCCTAAAAACTAAGTAATTGCGTTACTTGGTTCCTTTTATGGAAAGTTAAGCGTTACAATATTGCTTTACTCCCTAAAAAGTTAGTAATTGTGTTACTTGGATACTTTTTATGGAAAGTTATGCATTGGGCTCGCTTGTTTGCTTTTTAATAACAAAATGAATTAAAGCTGCAAGCAGCATTTAGCGGGGTTCAAGCTTTTAAGGCCTTTAAGCACACAAGCATCAAAATACTTTAAGTTTTATTTAGCAAGATTTTAAACACTGAAATAATTGATGGAAAACTCAAATTACAGGCAATATAGGCAATTTACCATATAAAACATATGGTTTTAAAATGGTTTTAACAGTTATAGCGCCACCTATGGTCCGATCTCCATGAAACTCTGCATGCTTCCTCACTCTGCATAGCCATTTTGTCCGCCTTGAGCCATGGATTCCAACGATATAAGACACTTGATCCTGGGACAAACAGTCTAAGAGTTATGAGCAATTTTGAACTTTTGGTTGCTGTAGCGCCACCTATGGGCCATTCGGGGTCATACTCTGATAGGTTGTCCCCAAACTGAGGCCTACCATCTGGCCAGGTTTCATGTCTCTAGGCCTTACGGTTTGGCCTGCACGATGCGTTTTACGAATCCCTACAATTACAATAGGGTTTCAGCATTTCATGCTTGAACCCCTAATAAGAATGAAGGCTATTTGCCAGTAATAGCGCCACCTATGGTCCGATCTCCATGAAACTCTGCATGCTTCCTCACCGTGTTCTGACACATATGCTCATCCATTTTGGTGGAATTCTGAGTTTTCATTTGGGAATTATAGGCTTTTTAGTGGATTTTGCCATGCCCCTTTTCTAAATGACCCTGTTACAGCCACCCAAATGCAAAAGTTCAACTTTTTTTCGATAATTATTGATCTAGAGAGTCCAGAGAATTGTCCTATACTGGTTTGGTTCCGATCGGGCGAAAAACCAGGGACTAGTTCGCAAAAGTAGGTTTTGGACAAAATTCGACATAGCAGAATTTTCTCTGCCTACATCAAAATCAGAGATAGGCATTTTGTCCGCCTTGAGCCAAGGATTCCAACGATATAAGACACTTGATCCTGGGACAAACAGTCTAAGAGTTATGAGCAATTTGGTTGCTGTAGCGCCACCTATGGGCCATTCGGGGTCATACTATGTTAGGTTGTCCCCAAACTGAGGCCTACCATCTGGCCAGGTTTCATGTCTCTAGGCCTTACGGTTTGGCCTGAACTATGCGTTTTACGAATCCCTACAATTACAATAGGGTTTCAGCATTTCATGCTTGAACCCCTAATTAAAGCTGCAAGCAGCATTTAGCGGGGTTCAAGCCTTTAAGGCCTTTAAGCACATAAGCATCAAAAGACATTAAGTTTTATTTAGCAAGATTTTAAACACTGAACTAATAGATGGAAAAGTCAATTTACAGGCAATATAGGCAATTTACCATAGAAAACATATGGTTTTAAAAGTTTAATAGTTATAGCGCCACCTATAGTCCGATCTCTATAAAACTTTGCATGCTTGTTAAGGATGTTATGACACATATGCCCACCAATTTTCGTGAAGTTTTGAGTTTTCCCTTAGAATATATCAAATGATATGCATATTTCGTGGATGTGTGCAACACCACGTGATTACAGAGCCACAAAACTCATTAGCGCCAACTAGTGGCCAATTTCTTTAAAAATTCTTACAGACCTCTAGGGCCATGAGACTTGTCTAATAGCTGCTCAAATTTAACTGGCTGTGGCAGCCATGTTTTTTGAGATACGCCAATGTCCTCATAGACATACTTGGTACCTTGGAACAAGACACTGCACACAATTTTCAAGTCAATCGGACTAGCGGTCGAGTGTTTAAAGCCATTTGCATGTTTTTTCACGTTATTGCGCCACCAAGTGTTAAATCGTCGCGATTTTTTTATCGTGACCAAAGACTCAGCCTATACACATGTCTACCAAGTTTGGTAAAGATATCTCATTTTGTTCTTGAGTTATAGCTTTTTTAGTAAATAGGCTCCGCCCTGAACGACTATTTTTACGCTCCTTAACAACCGTGAATATAAATTTCGACGTTTTTTTGATAATTATTGATAATCTGACTCCAAAGAACATTTTGACACTGGTTTGGTTCCGATCGGGCAAAAAACCTAGGACTAGTTTACAAAAGTAGTTTTTTGACAAAATTCAAAATGGCGATATATATGCGCCACTTCGTGCTTGAACCCCTAATAAGAAGGGCATAAAAAGGGCCTAAAAAAGCCTATAAAAAATAAACTATAGGGTCTGAGAACTTGATTTTTGAGCTGGTGCTTACAAAAACTTTATCAAGCGTTTTGACATGAGCATCGGAGAGGTCAAAGGTCGATTTTCGCATTTCCAGCTCATTTATCATGGAAATGCTGTGTTTTTTTAAAAACCTTTTAAGCTGTAGTACCTCTTGTGGTGGCCTGATCTCCACAAAAGTTTGCACGCTTCTTTAGAATAATATGGCGCACGTGCTCAGCTAATTTGGTGAAGTTTTGCGCAGAGCAGACCCTTTTTCGGTCATTTAATGGTCATTTTGCATAGGATAATGTGGAGCATTTTTTCACCTTTATACGAGTTAAACCACCATTAATGGCCATAACAGTTTGCAAGCTTCTTTGGGATCACGTGACGCATGTGCATGCCCGATTTGGTGAAGCTGTATGCAAATCAGGCCGGAAGAGGGCCGCTTTCAGCCATATAATGGGATTTTCCATTGAAATACATTATTTTGACCCCTTTTTAACCTTTATAGCGCCACCAAGTGGCCAGTCGCTGCGTCCTTTTTCACGCGGCCACAAAATGAGCTCTTACATAAGCATGCTGAGTTTGGTGAAAATATCTCGTTCTGTTGACGAGTTATGGCCAATGAAGTAAAAGTGGCTCCTCCCACCTCAAACTTTTTGGCGGCCCTTAGGGACTGTGAACAGAAATTTGCACTTTTTTTTGATAACTTTTGACATTCAGACTCCAGAGAATCTTCCTGCACTGGTTTGGTTCCGGTCGGGCCAAAAACCTAGGACTAGTTCGCAAAAGTAGGTTTTTGGAAAAAGCCAAAATACCCGAAGTTTTTCCCAGGGTGACGAGGCAATCCGAGGCATGCATGTTGTCCGCCTTGAGCCAAGGATTCCAAGGATATAAGATAAGACACTTGAGCTGTCGCCTAACTGTTTAGGAGTTATGAGCCATTTCGTACTTTTGCTCACTGTAGCGCCCCCGTCAGGCCGATCGGGGCGTGCCTCGGTGACGCTGGTAGTCGTAGTGAGTACTACCAGCCCTGAAAGTTTCATGTCTCTACGACTTACGGTTTGGTCTGCCCGATCAGTTTTAGATGGAGAATGATGCATCATGGGAAAAAGTACAATTACAATAGGGTTTCAGCACTTCGTGCTTGAACCCCTAATAAGCCTCAGACTGAAGGAGGTGCAAATGTACGCCTGTACAGTAGAGGGCGACAGGGGCAACAGGTTTTTTTTAACATGTTGATCATTTAGAGGCCTTTGCATGTCAAATATGACACAGTAGCTTTTATAGGGTCACATTCTCATGATCGATCTGCGTCTCTTTCAGGGTCTGAGACACAATCAGGATGCCAGCTGTGCCGTCATGTGAGTCTCATCGTGTGTGTGACGCCACGCATCTGAAGACGCTTCGCCTCTGTTTGCTCTCACTTGACATATTTGATAAATGTTAAGGGCCATAACTGGATTATTTTATTTTTACATAAAGAATTATTTGTTGTTCTTGGTTCAAATAATAAAGTTTCAATAATTGTTAGGTCATAATAAATTAAAAATAAATGCTTTTTGCAAATTCCTGTTTGCAGCTTTTTTATTGATGTCTTAAAGTACCCTAACACCCACTCAGAACACCATAGCGATGCCCTGGCAACCAACTAGAACACCCTAGAAATGACCCGGCAACCACTATAACACCCTGACAACCACTCAGAATACCATATCCATGACCTGGCAACCACTCTGGCAACATCCTAAAAACCAATTAGCAACAGCTTATCCCCCAACCAGAACACCATAACCATATACTGTAGCAACACCCTGGCAATGACACAAAGCACCATAGCAAGGACCCGGCAACCAGTCAGAACACCCTAAAAACCACGTAGCAACAGCTTATCAAAAAATCAGAACACCATAACAACCATATACTGTAGCAATCCCCTGACAACCACACAAAGCACCATGGCAATGACCCGGCAACCACTCAGAACACCCTAAAAACCAATTAGCAACAGCTTATCCCCCAAACAGAACACCATAACAACCATATACTGTCGCAACACCCTGCCAACCACACACAACACCATAGCAATAACCCGGCAACCGGTCAGAACAGTCTAATAACCACATAGCAACAGCTTATCACCCAATCAGAACACCATAACAACCATATACTGTAGTAACACCCTGACAACCATACAAAACACCATGACAATGACCCGGCAAGCGGTCATAACACCCTAAAAACCACATAGCAACAGCTTATCACCTGACCAGTACACCATAACAACAATTTACTGTAGCAACACCCTAACAACCACACAAAACCCCATAGCAATGACCCGGCAACCAGTCAGAACACCATAGCAACCATATACTGTAGCAACACCCTAACAACCACACAAAACCCCATAGCAATGACCCGGCAACCAGTCAGAACACCATAAAAACCAATTAGCAACAGCTTATCCCCCAAACAGAACACCATAACCATATAGTGTAGCAACACCCTGACAACCACACAAAACACCATAGCAATAACCCGGCAACCGGTCAGAACAGTCTAATATCCACATAGCAACAGCTTATCACCCAACCAGAACACCATAACAACCATATACTGTAGCAACCACCCAAAACACCATAGCAAAGAGCCGACAACTGCTCAAAACACACTAACAACCACATAGCAACAGCTTATCACCCAATCAGAACACCATAACAACCATATACTGTAGTTACACCCTGACAACCATACAAAACACCATGACAATGACCCGGCAAGCAGTCATAACACCCTAAAAACCACATAGCAACAGCTAATCACCCAACCAGAACACCATAGCAACCATATACTGTAGCAACACACTGCCAACCGCACAAAACACTATAGCAATGACCCGGCAACCGGTCAGAAGACCCTAAAAACCACATAGCAACAGCTAATCACCCAACCAGAACACCATAGCAACCATATACTGTAGCAACACCCTGACAACCGCACAAAACCCCATAGCAATGACCCGGCAACCAGTCAGAACACCATAGCAACCATATACTGTAGCAACACCCTGACAACCGCACAAAACACCATAGCAATGACCCGACAACCAGTCAGAACACCATAGCAACCATATACTGTAGCAACACCCTGACAACCGCACAAAACACCATGTCAATCATCCGGCAACCAGTCAGAACACCATAGCAACCATTTACTGTAGCAACACCCTAACAACCAAACAAAACACCATAGCAATGACCCGGCAACCAGTCAGAACACCATAGCAACCATATACTGTAGCAACACCCTGACAACTGCACAAAACACCATAGCAATGACCCGGCAACCAGTCAGAACACCATAGCAACCATATACTGTAGCAACACCCTGACAACCGCACAAAACACCATAGCAATGACCCGACAACCAGTCAGAACACCATAGCAACCATATACTGTAGCAACACCCTGACAACCGCACAAAACACCATAGCAATGACCCGGCAACCAGTCAGAACACCCTAAAAAGCACATAGCAACAGCTGAAATTTGTGTTTATTAGCTTATAAGCTTATTTTTTGATGTCTTAAAATGATCGTAATGCTTTGATCTGATTTTGTGTGACTCGTATAATAAACCCATCAATAAAGTGCTGGTTTTACAAGGTTCTTCAGTGGTTTTTGAGTTGATTTATAAGGTGCTTTGGAAATTAATGTTAAATTAACCTGAAGCTTCATTATATCAAATAACTTAATGTTTTTCATTGCCGAACAACTGTATTTAAAGTCCTCGTGAAATCAAAATTGATCATATTTACTTTGTTAGCGCAAATTGCTAGTTTTGTGGTGAACAATCCATCCGTGCAAGTCAATCCGCATCAAAAAATTATTTGGCTTTGTAATCTTTAATCAAAATCTGAAAATGCTCCTCCCCTCTACATTGGCAGGCCTTTTTTGATGACGTCTGAATGACGGCTTGGGCTTCGACACCGACATGCCATCATTAAACACGCCCATCCAACTGCCCGCGAGCTAATAAACAGAGATGGCGAGGAGGTGCGTTTTTTGAATGAAACGCCTACGTTTCTATATCCAATCAGGTCACAGGGAGGAAAAAACAAACCACGCCCTCTGTTCTGCTCATTTAGTATTCCGTTTCTCTCGGAAATACGTCAAATCACTGAAATAAAGTCGGTTGCAACTTCCGGTTCACTGGGACTTTAATTTGTAAACATCTGTGTTCTGTGGAACCCAGTGATGGATTTCCATCACGGAATAAACATTTTTAAAAGGCAACTTATATTTTTAAATATATTAGAAACGTTTACATCAATCTACGTAGAGTCAAAACAAAGCAATACATATTTTTCTACACATATTAACATTTTGAAAACAGATTTCGGCCGCTAGTGGCGCTCAGTCGTTCCTCCTGGGCGGCAGGTGTCGCTGTGGAGCCGTGGGAGCAGCTGCTGAATGACAACAGAGGAAGTTCGGCTGCTGTTGTTGATGTGGCCCAGTGCGGATGTGAAACATGGAGTAAATTTATCGTGATTAAAACGTCCAGAGATCGTCGAGTTGACCGCAGAGAGACAGACAGACTCAGAGCCGGCAGGATGTTCAAGAGCTGGAGCTCGTGGCTGGGCGGAGAGCAAGAGAATGAGGAGAAGACGGACAAACAGGAAACAGCAGAGGAGAAAAACATAAACACAGAGACAGAAGAATCACAACAGACCCTGCAACAGGCCAAAGGACTCAGCGGTGAGACACACACACACATATATATATCTCTATATGTCATCATATATCATCATATGTCATCATATTTCATCTATGGAAGCCAATAGACATACAGGGAAAACAACCATGCGTTGGTCAATGTTAGTTATGCCACTAAAAAGTCCAAAGTACATAAAAAGGCATAAATGGACGTTATTAGATAAAAAGTCGAAGTTATATAAGTCAATAAAGATTAAAAAGTCGAAATTGACCGAGACAAAGTCAATTTTTTGACATACTACGTCATACTTTTGACTTTATATGTCATAATTATGAAATAAAACATGAGTCGAAATAATACTAAGATATTAAGTCATTGAAAAGTGTGAAATAAGAAGTTGTGCTGGAAATGGGCTTCCATGTCTATATATGATAAATAATTAGGGCTGTCAAATCGATTAATCGCATCTAACGTGTTTATAAAATATGTGTATGTATATTACACACACACACACACACACACATACATATATATATATATATATATATATATATATATATATATATACACGAGTCATTCTATAATTAGGGCTACATGTCATGTCCGTGTACTCAATTATCAATTTTACTAATTTTTCATTAACTTTTCATTTCAAGCAAGGATCACTTTTATATCAGGGGACATTTCTTATTAATTTAATACAAAAATCCAACAGATACCTATCTTCTATCATATTCTATGCTGGAATTTGCTGTTTTTGTGCTGTCCGATTTGGTAAATGTGAGGTTTTGCTCTAAAATGCATGTTTCTGTATATACTTCTTATAAATATTTGTCCAAAATAATCATTAAATTATGAGCAAGGTGTTTTAAAAAATATTTTGCTCATGCATCTACATTAAATCTTCCATTTTGTGTATGTCCGAGAAATCAGTGTCAATTGTGTTACTCCCTATAAAACCCCCTATAAATCAGCAATGGTTTGTCCCAAAGTCACGTGATGTCATTCCTTTTTTGGAGGGAAATTTGAAGTCATAACTTCTCCAACTTCAATATATGATCCATATTATTGTCTGCATATAGAGTAGATTATTTAACCGTAAACTGTGTTATCAACATGTTCTGGTGAACTTGCGTCACGTTATATTTATAAATGTTTAGAGAAAGAATATAAAAAAACCTAAAATGGCTGAAATGTCAACTGTGTTACCCGTCAACTGTGTTATCAACATGTTCTGGTGAACTTGTGTCACTTTATATTTATAAATGTGTAGAGAAAGAATATAAAAAAACCCTAAAATGGCTGAAATGTCAACTGTGTTACCCGTCAACTGTGTTATCAACATGTTCTGGTGAACTTGTGTCACTTTATATTTATAAATGTGTAGAGAAAGAATATAAAAAAACCCTAAAATGGCTGAAATGTCAACTGTGTTACCCGTCAACTGTGTTATCAACATGTTCTGGTGAACTTGTGTCACTTTATATTTATAAATGTGTAGAGAAAGAATATAAAAAAACCCTAAAATGGCTGAAATGTCAACTGTGTTACCCGTCAGCTGTGTTATCAACATGTTCTGGTGAACTTGTGTCACTTTATATTTATAAATGTGTAGAGAAAGAAAATAAAAAAAACCTAAAATGGCCGAAATGTCAACTGTGTTACCCGTCAGCTGTGTTATCAACATGTTCTGGTGAACTTGCGTCATGTTATATTTATAAATGTGTAGAGAAAGAATATAAAAAAACCCTAAAATGGCTGAAATGTCAACTGTGTTACCCGTCAACTGTGTTATCAACATGTTCTGGTGAACTTGCGTCACGTTATATTTATAAATGTGTAGTGAAAGAATATAAAAAACCCTAAAATGGCTGAAATGTCAACTGTGTTACCCGTCAACTGTGTTATCAACATGTTCTGGTGAACTTGTGTCACTTTATATTTATAAATGTGTAGAGAAAGAAAATAAAAAAACCTAAAATGCCCGAAATGTCAACTGTGTTACCCGTCAACTGTAACAGTTGACAAGGATTCACATGGTTGACATTTAAAATTAATTAATTGCTTGTACTTGCATTTGTTGAATACAAAGAAAGTCATCATTTTAATGTGTTTTCTCTCTTTTTTTCTCTCTTTTCCTTCTAATGTGTCCTGTCAACCGTGTTACTTTGTCTGTCAACTGTGTTATGTGTGGTGTTTATGTCATAAATCTTTTAAATGTGAACTAAACCGTCAGAAAAATAGATAGGGATATCTCTGGAGGTGGATTTATGACAGCATTTGTCCGTAACACAGTTGACAAAATAATGAATCAAATGTTAATTTTCATTAACAGCTTTAAGCTTCCCAAATAATTAATTTAGCACATTAAGGGTATATATTATTTAACCGCCTAGTTTATCGATCAAATAATATATTATATACACACATATATTTTATAAACACAATGTTAGATGCGATTAATCGGTTTGACAGCCCTATAACTAATATAATATACCATGGTAAAGGTATAGTATGTGTTTGTAAGGGATATTATTACATACTGCATTGCTTTAACATGTTTTTGGGAGCTGGATGAGGAAAATTTATCATAAAATTACCATTGTTTTGTTAACAAGTGCAGTTATTAATAATATTTTGTGTTTGTTTATTGTAAATGTAACAGTAAAGCACTGAGTGTGAACTGATATGCAGATAAAATGAACTTTTTTTAACAACAGTAATGTGCAAAAACCTAATTTTATAGTGTAAAAATATAAATATTCTGCTCTTATTAAATGCATATTGTTCTTCTGTAGTCTCACACTAAACTGACTGACAGCTCCAGGGATTATTAAAGCAGCTCTGCTCTTGCTTTCTGGGTAATTCAGGCAATTAATCTGAAGAAAAGTTTTTAGCGAGTGGAAAAGGCTAATGAGTCAATAAGAGCTCCTCTGCCGCCATCTACTGGTTATAGTGGACATTTAAAGTGTTTTTATAATAAAAGTGTGTTTGTGTGTTTTAATGTCTCTGTCAGGCTTCATTCTGGACTTTGCGAGTAACGCGACTAAGAAGTTCTCCGAGTCTGTGGCGGAAACGGCGCACAACATCAAGAAAACGGTGGAGGAGAGCAACATCGACGGCATCATCGACAAGGTACCGGTTTGTGTGATCAAGTTTCCTGATTTATTATAGGCTGTTTATCATATACTGCGAAAACTGCTGTTTTGATGATGCATAAATAGCATTTTTGTGTCTATGAAAGAACAGTCAATAGTTAGATGCGAGCGAGCAATAATCACGTCATCATAAAACACGATTAATCACGATTAAACAAAATGGCCGCTCTCATCAGTTGGGCGCCAGTAACTAAATGTAGTCGCACCAGCAGGAAAAAAGGTTGCAAAATGGCACCATTTAGTCTCAGTCTGGAGTCTGTGATTCATTATACTAGTTTTGCTGTAATTCTGTATCTTATGAATTTCATATAATAATATACATTTAAATAAAATTTCTCATAAATATTGATAAAAATATATATTTTTTGCATTATACAAGCTTTGCTGTAATTCGCATATTATATGATCTTATGAATTTCATATAATACATATTTAAATAACATTTCTCATAAATATTGATAAAAATATATATTTTTTGCATTATACTAGTTTTGCTGTAATTCGCATATTATATGATCTTATGAATTTCATATAATAATACATATTTAAATAAAATTTCTCATAAATATTGATAAAAATATATATTTTTTGCATTATACTAGTTTTGCTGTAATTCGCATATTATATGATCTTATGAATTTCATATAATAATACATATTTAAATAAAATTTCTCATAAATATTGATAAAAATATATATTTTTTGCATTATACTAGTTTTGCTGTAATTCACATATTATACAATCTTATGAATTTCATATAATACATATTTAAATAAAATGTCTCATAAATATGGATAAAAATATATATTTTTTCCATTATACTAGTTTTGCTGTAATTCTCATATTATATGATCTTATGAATTTCATATAATAATATACATTTAAATAAAATTTCTCATAAATATTGATAAAAAATATGCATTATACTAGTTTTGCTGTAATTCTCATATTATATGATCTTATGAGTTTCATATAATATACATTTAAATAAAATTTCTCATAAATATTGATTAAAAAATATATTTTTTGCATTATACTAGTTTTGCTATAATTCTCATATTACATGATCTTATGAATTTCATATAATATATATTTAAATAAAATTTCTCATAAATATTGATAAAAATATGCATTATACTAGTTTTGCTGTAATTCTCATATTATATGAACTTATGAATTTCATATAATAATATACATTTAAATAAAATTTCTCATAAATATTGATAAAAAATATGCATTATACTAGTTTTGCTGTAATTCTCATATTATATGATCTTATGAATTTCATATAATATACATTTAAATAAAATTTCTCATAAATATTGATTAAAAAATATATTTTTTGCATTATACTAGTTTTGCTGTAATTCTCATATTACATGATCTTATGAATTTCATATAATAATATAAATTTAAATAAAATTTCTCATAAATATTGATAAAAATATATATATTTTGCATCATACTAGTTTTGTTGTATTTCTCATATTATATGTTCTTATGAATTTCATATAATAATATACATTTAAATACAATTTCTCATAAATATTGCATCACATGATGGACTCATTTCTCTTTCAGACCATTCTGGGAGATTTCCAGAAGGAGCAGGAGAAATTTGTGCAGGAGAAAAATGCAAAGAAAGCGGGTAAGACTTGCGCAGGCATTTTGAAGCTTGTGCATTAGTGTGTTTTCATCGAATGTTTGTCCGTAGATGTTGCGGTTCCGCCCTGGGTGGGATACAACGAGGAGGAAACCATCCAGCAGCAGATCCTGGCTTTATCCGCTGTGAGTTCCAGCCGCTTTAGGCCACTGGTCTCTCTCAGAACTCAACATCACTGAGTGTTTATCCTCCCGCAGGACAAGAGGAACTTCCTGCGGGACCCTCCGGCCGGAGTGCAGTTCCAGTTTGACTTTGATCAGATGTACCCCATTGCCCTGGTGATGCTGCAGGAGGACGAGCTGCTCAACAGGATGCGCTTCGACCTCGTCCCCAAACAGTGAGATGCCCTGTCACACACACACGGGTCCAAACCTGTGCTCGCAAAACACTCACAACTTCATGTTTTACAACTTATTGTGTTTTACTCCATGCTATTACTTCATTTACCCTCTTATTATTTGGTAAAAAATGAGAAATTATTTTAAATGTTACAAGAATTACAGCAAAACTAGTGTAATGCAAAACAAATTATATATTTTTATCAATATTTATGAGAAATTTTATTTAAATATATATTATTATATGAAATTGTATAAGATCATATGAGAATTACTGCAAAACTTGTATAATTCAATTTTTTATCAATATTTATGAGAAATTATTTAAATATATATTATTATATGACATTCATAAGATCATATAATATGAGAAATACAGCAAAACTTGTATAATGCAATTTTTTTATTTATTTATCAATATTTATGAGAAATTGTATTTAAATGTATATTATTATATGAAATTCATAAGAACATATAATATGAGAATTACAGCAAAACTAGTATAATGCAAAAAATATATATTGTTATCAATATTTAGGATACATTTTATTTAAATATGTATTATTCTATGAAATTCATGAGATTATATATGAGAAATACAGCAAAACTAGTATAATGCAAAATATATATATATATATTATCAATATTTATGAGAAATTTTGTTTAAAAATATATTATTATATTACATTTTATAAGATCATATGAGAATTACAGCAAAACTTGTATAATGCAAAATATATATATATTTTTATCAATATTTATGATACATTTTATTTAAATGTATATTATATGAAATTCTTAAGATCATATAATATGAGAATTACAGCAAAACTAGTATAATAAAAAAATATATATATATTTTTATCAATATTTATGAGAAATTCTATTTAAATGTATATTATTATATGAAATGTTAGACGATCATAATAATATGAGAATTACAGCAAAACTAGTATAATGAAAAAAATATATATTTATAAATATTTATGAGAAATTGTTTAAATATATATTATAAGAAATTCATAAGAACATATCATATGAGAAATACAGCAAAACTAGTATAATGCAAAAAATATATATTTTTTTTAATCAATATTTAGAAGAAATGTTATTTGAATGTATAATTAAATTAAATGTATAAGAATATATAATATGAGAAATGCAGCAAAACCAGTATGATGAGAAAAATATATTTTTACATTTTTCTTAATATTTATAAAAAAAATTATTTGACTATATCACAATATGAAATTCATAAGAACATATCCATTGCAAAACATCCATCTAAGACATTAGCATAGTTTCATGTGTAAAGCCACAGTTCACAGTGTAACAATTTAGTTTAAATGGTTATATCTCCTACATTTATTATTTAAAAATCTGAAAAAAATGAATGTTGTGTATTTTTGACAGTCTTAACACGCATCCAATGTTTAATTTTCATAATAAAAACTATTAATAAAAAAAAATGATGTACCTCTTCCGGGTCAAAACGGACCCGTGTGCATTAGAAGGGTTCTCAGATTTGTAAGTGTGTGTGTGTGTGTGTTCCAGGGTGAAGGAGGACGTGTTCTGGAGGAACTATTTCTACCGTGTGTCTCTGATCAAGCAGTCGGCTCAGCTCACAGCGCTCGCGGCTCAGCAGCAGGAGGAGGAGAAGAAGAACACAACCACCCCGCTCAACGACACACTCTCAGGTTAACACACTTACAACATTACACACACTTCCCTATTACAGCTCACAGTACACTCACAACATTACACATACTTCCCTAGCACAGCTCACAGTACACTCACAACATTACACACACTTCCCTAGCACAGCTCACTGTACACTCACAACATTACACACACTTCTCTAGCACAGCTCACTGTACACTCACAACATTACACACACTTCTCTAGCACAGCTCACAGTACACTCACAACATTACACACACTTCCCTATTACAGCTCACAGTACACTCACAACATTACACGCACTTCCCTAGCACAGCTCACTGTACACTCACAACATTACACACACTTCCCTAGCACAGCTCACTGTACACTCACAACATTACACACACTTCCCTAGCACAGCTCACAGTACACTCACAACATTACACACACTTCCCTAGCACAGCTCACTGTACACTCACAACATTACACACACTTCCCTAGCACAGCTCACAGTACACTCACAACATTACACACACTTCCCTAGCACAGCTCACTGTACACTCACAACATTACACACACTTCTCTAGCACAGCTCACAGTACACTCAGAACATTACACACACTTCCCTAGCACAGCTCACTGTACACTCACAACATTACACACACTTCCCTAGCACAGCTCACTGTACACTCACAACATTACACACACTTCCCTAGCACAGCTCACAGTACACTCACAACATTACACACACTTCCCTAGCACAGCTCACAGTACACTCACAACATTACACACACTTCCCTAGCATAGCTCACTGTACACTCACAACATTACACACACTTCCCTAGCACAGCTCACAGTACACTCACAACATTACACACACTTCCCTAGCACAGCTCACTGTACACTCACAACATTACACACACTTCCCTAGCACAGCTCACTGTACACTCACAACATTACACACACTTCCCTAGCACAGCTCACTGTACACTCACAACATTACACACACTTCCCTAGCACAGCTCACAGTACACTCACAACATTACACACACTTCCCTAGCACAGCTCACAGTACACTCACAACATTACACACACTTCCCTAGCACAGCTCACTGTACACTCACAACATTACACACACTTCCCTAGCACAGCTCACAGTACACTCACAACATTACACACACTTCCCTAGCACAGCTCACAGTACACTCACAACATTACACACACTTCCCTAGCACAGCTCACAGTACACTCACAACATTACACACACTTCCCTAGCACAGCTCACAGTACACTCACAACATTACACACACTTCCCTAGCACAGCTCACAGTACACTCACAACATTACACACACTTCCCTAGCACAGCTCACTGTACACTCACAACATTACACACACTTCCCTAGCACAGCTCACAGTACACTCACAACATTACACACACTTCCCTAGCACAGCTCAATGTACACTCACAACATTACACACACTTCCCTAGCACAGCTCACAGTACACTCACAACATTACACACACTTCTCTAGCACAGCTCACTGTACATTCACAACATTACACACACTTCCCTAGCACAGCTCACAGTACACTCACAACATTACACACACTTCCCTAGCACAGCTCACTCTACACTCACAACATTACACACACTTCTCTAGCACAGCTCACAGTACACTCACAACATTACACACACTTCCCTAGCACAGCTCACAGTACACTCAGAACATTACACACACTTCCCTAGCACAGCTCAATGTACACTCACAACATTACACACACTTCCCTAGCACAGCTCACAGTACACTCACAACATTACACACACTTCCCTAGCACAGCTCACAGTACACTCACAACATTACACACACTTCCCTAGCACAGCTCACAGTACACTCACAACATTACACACACTTCCCTAGCACAGCTCACAGTACACTCACAACATTACACACACTTCCCTAGCACAGCTCACTGTACACTCACAACATTACACACACTTCCCTAGCACAGCTCACAGTACACTCACAACATTACACACACTTCCCTAGCACAGCTCAATGTACACTCACAACATTACACACACTTCCCTAGCACAGCTCACAGTACACTCACAACATTACACACACTTCCCTAGCACAGCTCACAGTACACTCACAACATTACACACACTTCTCTAGCACAGCTCACTGTACATTCACAACATTACACACACTTCCCTAGCACAGCTCACAGTACACTCACAACATTACACACACTTCCCTAGCACAGCTCACTCTACACTCACAACATTACACACACTTCTCTAGCACAGCTCACAGTACACTCACAACATTACACACACTTCCCTAGCACAGCTCACAGTACACTCAGAACATTACACACACTTCCCTAGCACAGCTCAATGTACACTCACAACATTACACACACTTCCCTAGCACAGCTCACAGTACACTCACAACATTACACACACTTCCCTAGCACAGCTCACAGTACACTCACAACATTACACACACTTCCCTAGCATAGCTCACTGTACACTCACAACATTACACACACTTCCCTAGCACAGCTCACAGTACACTCACAACATTACACACACTTCCCTAGCACAGCTCACTGTACACTCACAACATTACACACACTTCCCTAGCACAGCTCACTGTACACTCACAACATTACACACACTTCCCTAGCACAGCTCACTGTACACTCACAACATTACACACACTTCCCTAGCACAGCTCACAGTACACTCACAACATTACACACACTTCCCTAGCACAGCTCACAGTACACTCACAACATTACACACACTTCCCTAGCACAGCTCACAGTACACTCACAACATTACACACACTTCCCTAGCACAGCTCACAGTACACTCACAACATTACACACACTTCCCTAGCACAGCTCACTGTACACTCACAACATTACACACACTTCCCTAGCACAGCTCACAGTACACTCACAACATTACACACACTTCCCTAGCACAGCTCACTGTACACTCACAACATTACACACACTTCTCTAGCACAGCTCACAGTACACTCAGAACATTACACACACTTCCCTAGCACAGCTCACTGTACACTCACAACATTACACACACTTCCCTAGCACAGCTCACTGTACACTCACAACATTACACACACTTCCCTAGCACAGCTCACAGTACACTCACAACATTACACACACTTCCCTAGCACAGCTCACAGTACACTCACAACATTACACACACTTCCCTAGCATAGCTCACTGTACACTCACAACATTACACACACTTCCCTAGCACAGCTCACAGTACACTCACAACATTACACACACTTCCCTAGCACAGCTCACTGTACACTCACAACATTACACACACTTCCCTAGCACAGCTCACTGTACACTCAGAACATTACACACACTTCCCTAGCACAGCTCACTGTACACTCACAACATTACACACACTTCCCTAGCACAGCTCACAGTACACTCACAACATTACACACACTTCCCTAGCACAGCTCACAGTACACTCACAACATTACACACACTTCCCTAGCACAGCTCACTGTACACTCACAACATTACACACACTTCCCTAGCACAGCTCACAGTACACTCACAACATTACACACACTTCCCTAGCACAGCTCACAGTACACTCACAACATTACACACACTTCCCTAGCACAGCTCACAGTACACTCACAACATTACACACACTTCCCTAGCACAGCTCACAGTACACTCACAACATTACACACACTTCCCTAGCACAGCTCACAGTACACTCACAACATTACACACACTTCCCTAGCACAGCTCACTGTACACTCACAACATTACACACACTTCCCTAGCACAGCTCACAGTACACTCACAACATTACACACACTTCCCTAGCACAGCTCAATGTACACTCACAACATTACACACACTTCCCTAGCACAGCTCACAGTACACTCACAACATTACACACACTTCCCTAGCACAGCTCACAGTACACTCACAACATTACACACACTTCTCTAGCACAGCTCACTGTACATTCACAACATTACACACACTTCCCTAGCACAGCTCACAGTACACTCACAACATTACACACACTTCCCTAGCACAGCTCACTCTACACTCACAACATTACACACACTTCTCTAGCACAGCTCACAGTACACTCACAACATTACACACACTTCCCTAGCACAGCTCACAGTACACTCAGAACATTACACACACTTCCCTAGCACAGCTCAATGTACACTCACAACATTACACACACTTCCCTAGCACAGCTCACAGTACACTCACAACATTACACACACTTCCCTAGCACAGCTCACAGTACACTCACAACATTACACACACTTCTCTAGCACAGCTCACTGTACATTCACAACATTACACACACTTCCCTAGCACAGCTCACAGTACACTCACAACATTACACACACTTCCCTAGCACAGCTCACTCTACACTCACAACATTACACACACTTCTCTAGCACAGCTCACAGTACACTCACAACATTACACACACTTCCCTAGCACAGCTCACAGTACACTCACAACATTACACACACTTCTCTAGCACAGCTCACTGTACACTCACAACATTACATACACTTCCCTAGCACAGCTCACTGTACACTCACAACATTACACACACTTCCCTAGCACAGCTCACTGTACACTCACAACATTACACACACTTCTCTAGCACAGCTCACTGTACACTCACAACATTACACACACTTCCCTAGCACAGCTCACAGTACACTCAGAACATTACACACACTTCCCTAGCACAGCTCACTGTACACTCACAACATTACACACACTTCCCTAGCACAGCTCACAGTACACTCACAACATTACACACACTTCCCTAGCACAGCTCACAGTACACTCACAACATTACACACACTTCCCTAGCACAGCTCACTGTACACTCACAACATTACACACACTTCCCTAGCACAGCTCACAGTACACTCACAACATTACACACACTTCCCTAGCACAGCTCACAGTACACTCACAACATTACACACACTTCCCTAGCACAGCTCACTGTACACTCACAACTTTACACACACTTCCCTAGCACAGCTCACTGTACACTCACAACATTACACACACTTCCCTAGCACAGCTCACAGTACACTCACAACATTACACACACTTCCCTAGCACAGCTCACAGTACACTCACAACATTACACACACTTCCCTAGCACAGCTCACAGTACACTCACAACATTACACACACTTCCCTAGCACAGCTCACAGTACACTCACAACATTACACACACTTCCCTAGCACAGCTCACAGTACACTCACAACATTACACACACTTCCCTAGCACAGCTCACAGTACACTCACAACATTACACACACTTCCCTAGCACAGCTCACTGTACACTCACAACTTTACACACACTTCCCTAGCACAGCTCACTGTACACTCACAACATTACACACACTTCCCTAGCACAGCTCACTGTACACTCACAACATTACACACACTTCCCTAGCACAGCTCACTGTACACTCACAACATTACACACACTTCCCTTACTCAACGGAAATAACACATCAATCAAGACATCATTTCTCATTTTCATTACTTTGTGCTACAATACATTTTTTTAAAACGGCATTTAGAAATGCTATTATAGGTTTTGTTCATATTTTTTATAAAATCTTGTTATATTTTAATTATAGTAGTTTAAGATGTAGTAATTTAAAATGTCTATATAGTTTTTATAAAGGTTTATTTTTATTTTAGTTGTAGTTATTTTAGTACTTCATCTAAAACTAGATAAACTTGTAGACAAACTTTAAGTTGGTTTGAGGAAGCCCAGCCAGATAGTTTGAAATGGATGGATGGATGATGGATGGATGGATGGGTGGATGATGGATGGATGCGTGGATGGATGGATGGATGCGTGGATGGATGGATGGATGGATGGATGGAATGGGTGGGTGGGTGGGTGGGTGGGTGGATGGATGATGGATGGATGGGTGGGTGGATGAATGATGGATTGATGGATGGGTGGGTGTATGGATGGATGGATGATGGATGGGTGGGTGTATGGATGGATGGATGGATGGATGGGTGGGTGGGTGGATGGCTGGCTGGATGGATGCGTGGATGGATGGATGGATGGATGGATGGATGGATGGGTGGATGGATGGATGGATGGATGGATGGATGGATGGATGGATGGATGGGTGGATGGATGGATGGATGGGTGGATGGATGGATGGGTGGGTGGGTGGATGGATGGGTGGATGGATGGATGATTTAACATATGGCTAGCATGTTCTATTTTGTATTTAAGTTGAAAGAATGTGCTTAAATTATATTATTTATTGATCAAATCCAGAAATGTAAAGGTAAATAAAATAAAAATGAATAACAAATCTAGCAAAATGTATTAAATTACGTTAATGCCGTAATTTCATGTGCTTCAGTATTTGATTTTGAATTAATCGTGTGCGTTAACCTTTAAAACCTTCACTAGAATTCAAATGAAAACAGAAAATATAAAGTTAAAAGCTCTCACCAACAATATAATAACACAAATACAATATAACGACATCAACATGTGTTTAATCCACATGTAATGTTCTAACTCTGATTATGCTTTAGTAGTAAAGTCACGATTTACGATTTGTTCCCTCCTCAGAGAGCATCAGGCCGAAGACGCCCCCTGTGGCCATCAGTGCCAAACCCAAGGCTAACGAGGTACAGCTGCCCCTCAGGTCTATGATCGTGTGTGTGTGTGTGTGTGTGTGTGTCAGTGTTAATTTTGACAGCATATTTTGATTTAGTTTTAGTCGTAGTCTTTTGACTAAAATGCCATTTAGTTTTAGTCATATTTTAGTCACCTGAATTGTTTTTAATTTTAGTCTAGTTTTAGTCGACTAAATCTAATGAGTTTAGTTTAATTGTAATACATTAAAGCAGCACTAGGTAACTTTTCAACCTTTATAATATATTTTCAAGACTCTTGTGATGATACATCGACTTACAATAGGTTGAATGACACGTCTGCCATAGCCTGACGGGGTCTGTATCGTTTTTAATCGTACTTTTAAACTTCGGGTTTCGGGTAGTAACCCGAGAAAAAAAAGAACTACAAAATTCGACTGCTTTACGGCCTATAAGTCACTTTCACCACCACCCCCACTTCCTTAAATTCAGACGTGCGAGCCCAACTATCATTTGTTTGCCGAATGTTATAGTCATGGCCGAAGCAGCACAGAAAAATAAGAAAGCAAAGGTTTTGTCGGAGGAAAGCAAAAAGAGGAAACGAGAAAGTGTTTGGATTAACGGCAGGACGAGGATCAACATTGGGCAGCGTTTGCTCGTGGGCGTGAGCTGGAGGAGGAGGGGCTACATTCTTGCAAGTAAATACATAAGATAAGACGTACAAAATCATATTTTAGGATACCTAACATGTCTGTGATATTGGTTTATTTGTCTTGCCTCAAGCTATAATGCAAATCGATTTTTCAAATTTGCAGATTCATCTATGGTAGCTTGATATTATAATATTGACGATATATGGTTATTACCTACCACTCAAACATTGAATTGAAGTATCATATAGATTCTGTAAAACGGGAACCAATAGACTAGGCTACTATAATGACGCTGGCTTGTAAACGTGAGCATCGCGATCATTTGGCATTTGAACAAAATAAAACCCATGAAATGATATTCATATGACATGCTGAAACATATGCCACTGTACCTGGGATGAAGACATTTCACACGCGACGCAAGCAGAACACGCATGTGAACTCCTGCAGTGTTCAGGGATATCATAGTTGTCATGTCAATAAATGCACGTGCGATGCATCCACTGATATAAGATGATAAGAGTTTACGACAGTAGTAGAGGACAATACTGTTTCACAACTGTAGGGGGACCCGAGAGCAAAACCTACCTAGTGCTGCTTTAAGCATTTAAGCGTCACATAACCGACTGTCACTTGAACTGACATTTTGACATTTTGTTTTTGACATAAAAAATACGAAAGAGCTCAATTCACTTTTTTTTGGTTTTTAAAAACATCTATATTAGGGCTGTACGATTAATCGAAAAATAACCGAAACCGACATTCAGAACCTCTAACCGACGTATTTTTCCCATGTGGGTTATTTCGGTTTTCACGTGACTCCGCCCCATCAGTCACATCAAGTGCAGTTTGCAGGCACACAGAGAGATGCAGGAGCAGTTATCTGTGCTTATAGATGCCCAGAATCACTATAGTAACTGCATGTTTTACACAGTTTATACAGGTCAGTTAATTGCCGTTCTTCATATAGCCTACACACACACACACACACACACAGAGACGGCGCGCGCAAGCCCCGAAGCCAGATCGCTTTCACTTTCGTGCTCATAAAGTTTGTCAAGTAAATGCGTTTAAAGGCTTGCCAGTTTCAACATTTAAAGCGATTGTGAACTATTCAAAAACAACAATACGGAAAACTTCTCCTTTCAGTGCTCAGCTTTTTTCAGTGACACAGAGCCGAGCCGATCGCGTCTCTGACAACACGCGCGCCCTGAAGGCAGATCTTTCACCTGCGTCCTCACAAAGCTTTTCATTTGTATGTGGTTTAAGACCTACCAGTTTGAACATTAAAGCGAGTTTCGAACATCAGTGCATCAGATGTGTATTATGTTGAACTAATGCCTGATATATTGTGACAAACGAACACTCAGACAGAAGCTGTGACTAAAGTAAAGTCACTAAAGTAGCTTAGAAACTCAACCGTTATTGGCATACATTTTAATACCTTTGAAGTAAGTACAAACCACAGCTTCATAATGAATAGAGACAGTATGAGTAATTCACACACAATCACTCTCTCATTAATGCATTCAGATAAATGTAATGTAGGCCTACTGTGTTAACTTATCTGTATCTGATGTACAACAAGCAGAAATATGCTCCATAGACCAGAACTGCTGAAAGTGAACCGTTTCCTTCAAGTATTTTAAAATCACAATGCACTTTTTCATTAGAAAAAAAAATTCCACCTTTAATAGTAGAAAATATTTACAGTACAAACCTTATCAGTGAACTTACTCAAAAACCTTACGAGGAGAAAAAAAGAAGCAAAATAATCGTTCATTAATCGTAATCGAGGTCAAATGTTCAATTAATCGAGGTTTTTATTTTTGGTCAAATCGTTACAGCCCTAATCTATATAGTTTTTATAACTTTATACAGGGAGTGCAGAATTATTAGGCACGTTGATTTTCTCATCATATTTTTTTTCCAGGCACATTTGACCAATTCCAAACCACAGTAATCCTAATAACTACTATTGATTTAGTATTTAATAATGTATAAGTGATATATAATTGTTCATGAAGACTGGAAATGAAAATCACCTTATATTCAGGTGTGCAGAATTATTAGGCATGTTTTCTTTTACAGATAAATTGAGCCAAAAAAGAGATTTAACTCAGACTGAAAAGTCAAAAAGTATTAAATGCCCATGAGAAGGATGCAATACTAATGCAATCCTAGACATTGCAGTTAAGGCATGACCATTGGACAGTGAAATGCTCGTTGGGTCAGCAGGATCTGACAAAAACAGGTGGTGAAGAAAAGACGCCTGTTAACTGCAAAAGAATTAAGAATTAAGGTGAAGAATTAAGGGTGAAACCATCAGGAACCCTTTAGTCTCCAGCGCCACCATTTTCCAAAGCTGCAACTGACCTGGAGTCTCCAGAAGTGCAAGGTGTCAGGATCTCAGAGACTTCAGTTAGGTAAAGAATCCTAAAAAATGACCCCCACTAGATAAGAATCACAAGCTGAAGTGTTGTAAAATACATGAAGCCTGCTTTTTTAATAGGCTTTATAGGTTGAGAATGACTCTTGAAGGACCAGCACCACATCCTCTAGTACCACTGTTTGAAGAATTCATCTTCCAGAATCTGGCAGTACGTTTTGGGAGTTCATTTTTAGTCGATCTCTGCAAAACGGACTTCAGGATGGACTAAAAATGAACTCCCAAAACGTACTGCCAGATTCTGGAAGATGAATTCTTCAAACAGTGGTACTAGAGGATGTGGTGCTGGTCCTTCAAGAGTCACTCTCAACCTATAAAACCTATAAAGCCTATTAAAAAAGCAGGCTTCATGTATTTTACAACACTTCAGCTTGTGATTCTTATCTAGTGGGGGTCATTTTTTAGGATTCTTTACCTAACTGAAGTCTCTGAGATCCTGACACCTTGCACTTCTGGAGACTCCAGGTCGGTTGCAGCTTTGGAAAATGGTGGCGCTGGAGACTAAAGGGTTCCTGATGGTTTCACCCTTAATTCTTCACCTTAATTCTTCATTCTTTTGCAGTTAACAGGCGTCTTTTCTCCGCCACATGTTTTTGTCAGATCCTGCTGACCCAACGAGCATTTCACTGTCCAATGGTCATGCCTTAACTGCAATGTCTAGTATTGCATTAGTATTGCATCCTTCTCATGGGCATTTAATACTTTTTGACTTTTCAGTCTGAGTTAAATCTCTTTTTTGGCTCAATTTATCTGTAAAAGAAAACATGCCTAATAATTCTGCACACCTGAATATAAGGTGATTTTCATTTCCAGCCTTCATGAACAATTATATATCACTTATACATTATTAAATACTAAATCAATAGTAGTTATTAGGATTACTGTGGTTTGGAATTGGTCAAATGTGCCTGGAAAAAAAATATGATCAGAAAATCAACGTGCCTAATAATTCTGCACTCCCTGTATTTCTGTTTTAGTTAGTATATCATGTTAAGCTAAAGCTTCAAATAAGTTTGTTTATTTTTTTTAATTTCAGTTAACATTTATTTAATTTCAAGTAACAAAGATTTTTTTTATGGTTTTATTGAACTATTATAACCCTGATACTTTATTGAATATGTGTCAAATACTGGTCTTTCCTCCTGACTATGAATTAAATGGGAATTCAATTAAATACAGTTTATTGTGTAAGCAAAAACGAATATATAATGCGTGACTTTTAATGATAAACAAGCTGGAAATACACCAGGACTCTTATTTTGAAATCTCGCCTTAGTTGCAGGAGCACATTCGAGTTCAGATGAGGGAGATAAAATATGCATTGTTACAACCGTCTAAAACATATTACTATATAAACATGGTAAAATAAACATTGTCATTATTCATCAGCATTAGTTCATAAACACTGGTCTGGCATAAATGTGTGTTATTGATTGATTGAGCCGCTCTGGAGCTGGATTGGGGATGAGGCGTGTTTTCCAGCGGTTAGATCATCTGTTACACAGGGCATTAGTTCTGACTGGATCTCTTCCCTAATCGACCCTCACTAACATTTTTGTCTCGTTTTTATTTGTTGACGAAAATGACAGTTGATTTTCGTCATAGTTTTTGTCATCCAGCACTAGTTTTTATTTAGTTATCGTCTCGTTTTCGTCAGTGAAAAAAGGTGGTTGACGAAAATTATGACAAATTATTCGTCAACGAAATTAACACTGGTGTGTGTGTGTGTGTGTGTGTGTGTGTGTGTCTTGCAGGAAGAGGAGGACATCTCCACCAGCCCCGGCGTGTCTGAGTTCGTGAGCGATGCGTTCGACACCTGCGACATCAACCAGGAGGACCTGAGGAAAGAGATGGAGCAGCTGGTGCTGGACAAGAAGGACGGTGAGTCCACAACACACTGTCCATTACGGCTTTTAGTGCGCATATTTGGGGAAATATTGATTTGTTGTCACATGCTTGCCAAATATTTCGTCATACAGAAAACCATATGTATTAATTTCCCACTGTGATCTGAAGAGCTGAGGGTGCTCTGGTCTCCTGCTGCTGATATGCATCAGTTATGACTATAGAGCTGTCAATCATATTGCCTGACCATAATTCCTGCCCTTCTGGATGACTCCGCCCTGTACACTTCCTCATTCTGGGTGGATGGATGGATGGATGGGTTGATTGATGGATGAATGGATTGATTGATGGGTGGATGGATGAATGAATGGGTGGACGAGTGAATGGATGGATGGGTGGATGAGTGGATGGACGAATGGGTGATTGGGTGGACGAATGGGTGATTGGGTGGACGAGTGGATGGACGAATGGGTGATTGGGTGGATGGATGGGTGGACGAGTGGATGGACGAATGGGTGATTGGGTGGATGGATGGGTGGACGAGTGGACGAGTGGATGGGTGATTGCGTGGACGAATGGGTGATTGGGTGGATGGATGAGTGGAGGAGTGGATGGAGGAATGGGTGATTGGGTGGATGGATGAGTGGACGAGTGGATGGATGAGTGGACGAGTGGATGGATGGATGGATGGGTGATTGGGTGGATGGATGGGTGGACGAGTGGATGGACGAATGGGTGATTGGGTGGATGGATGAGTGGATGGACGAATGGGTGATTGGGTGGATGGATGGGTGGACGAGTGAATGGATGGATGGGTGGACGAGTGGATGGACGAATGGGTGATTGGGTGGATGGATGAGTGGACGAATGGGTGATTGGGTGGATGGATGGGTGGACGAGTGGATGGACGAATGGGTGATTGGGTGGATGGATGAGTGGACGAATGGGTGATTGGGTGGATGGATGGGTGGACGAGTGGATGGACGAATGGGTGATTGGGTGGATGGATGAGTGGACGAATGGGTGATTGGGTGGATGGATGGGTGGACGAGTGGATGGACGAATGGGTGATTGGGTGGATGGATGGATGGGTGGATGGATGGGTGGATGGACGGGTGGGTGGATGGATGGATGGGGGTTGGATTCTGGATGACCCCGCCCTGTACACTTCCTTGTTCGGGTGGATGGATGGGTAGGTAGGTGGATGGATGGATGGATGGATGGATGGGTGGGTGGGTGGATGGACGGGTGGGTGGATGGATGGGTGGATGGGGGGTTGGATTCTGGATGACCCCGCCCTGTACACTTCCTTGTTCTGGGTGGATGGATGGATGGGTGGGTGGATGGACGGGTGGGTGGATGGATGGATGGATGGAATGGATGGATGGATGGATGGGTGGGTGGGTGGACGGGTGGGTGGATGGACGGGTGGGTGGATGGATGGATGGATGGGGGGTTGGATTCTGGATGACCCCGCCCTGTACACTTCCTTGTTCTGGGTGGATGGATGGATGGATGGATGGATGGATGGGTGGGTGGGTGGATGGGTGGATGGATGGGTTGGTGGGTGGGTGGATGGATGGGTTGGTGGGTGGATGGGTGGGTGGGTGGATGGATGGGAGATTGGGTGGATGGATGGATGGATGGATGGATGGGGGGTGGGTGGATGGATGGGTTGGTGGGTGGGTGGGTGGATGGACGGGTGGGTGGATGGATGGATGGATGGATGGGGGGTTGGATTCTGGATGACCCCGCCCTGTACACTTCCTTGTTCTGGATGGATGGGTGGGTAGGTGGGTGGGTGGATGGATGGATGGGTGGGTGGGGTAGGATGGATGAATGGGGGGTTGGATTCTGGATGACCCCGCCCTGTACACTTCCTCTGAGCTCCGTGAAAAACAAACCCAAAGAAACGTTTCTACACGTGAAACAAGAAGATAATAAACACACGACAATGATAATAAACACACGACAATAAACACACGACTATGATAATAAACACACGACTATGATAATAAACACACGACTATGATAATAAACACACGACTATGATAATAAACACACAACATGGTCTTAGAAAATGTTTCATAAAACGCATAGTTTCAGAGATTTCATCCTCAGATTTTGAAAGGAAGCATGACCACACTTGTGGCTTCACTTTAATTGTGGTTATACATTATTTTACCACACCCACATAATATTTATATACACAATGTATGTGTTGGCTTTCTAAATATATTTCGGCTATGTGTCTATTCTGAGAGACTTATGAGCAAGCTTTTATTTTGGGTGTGTCGTTTATGTCCCACTTGCCCCAAGGGGTTAAGACTTGTGTGGTTTCTCCGATAGAAGAGACCGCCGACTGGGAGAAGGAGCTGCAGCAGGAGCTTCAGGAATACGAGGTGGTCGTCGACCCGGAGAACCGAGACGATAACTGGGACCGCGAGATCGAGGAGATGCTGCAGGACGACAGCTAAAGCGCGACAGCGCCCCCTCTGGTGTGGAGGACACCGCATATGAAATCTATTAAATCGATCTGGCTGGACTGAAGTGTCAGGGTTTCCTGTGAGAATGTTTAATATAAACATGAATGAAATGTAGAGGGATTCATTCGGCGAGGAGCCGAAATGCACAGTAACTCAGAAACGGCTCCTCTCTCTGGTCATAGTTAGCGAGAACACGTAAATCAGATGTAGTTTGCTGGTTTATTTTCTCTTTCTGACTCATTTCTGACATAAACGGCCTTCTTTCACAGGTGTAAACGCAAACAAAACTCGAAAAAGCTGAGGGAAAAAAATCTTATATCAAGATATATTATCTAGATACATTTACTGAAGAAGCTAAATGACTGAAGGCAGGCTTAAGACTCGAATTAAACGAGTTAATGCTTAAAACAAGAACAAAAATCTGCCAAAGGAGTCAGAAAAAGAACCTTATTTTCCCTTTGAATTAAGTTGATCTGGTTGTGATCTTGTTTTAAGCATAAACTCACTTCATTTTGATCAGTTTTTCCGTGAACAAGACTTAATATCTTCAGTAATTTAGCTTCTCTGGTAAGCGTATCTTTAATTTTAAGAATGTTTAGATATTTGTGCTGGAAAACAAGACAGAAATATGATAATTTTTTTTGCAGTGCTCAAACACTATAAGCATATTGAGTTTATCTGGCTTGTTTTGGTTAAAAAAAGCAGATGTTTTTGGTGGTTTCTCATTCCTTTATTTGTTTTTGAATGTCGATTATTCGATATTTACACTGGCGGGATTCGCTAAAGCTAATGCTAAGACATAATTCCATACACGTTTAATCAAGCAATATTGTTTTGTAAGGTGAGCGCTTAAGTATAACTTTGTGTTTGTTTGTATTTTCAACTTGCACCTTGTCTTATTACTTTACAGATGAATAATCATGATTTTGTTGGCGTAAATAAAATATTTGTCTCTTAAAGTCTCCGTTTTCTTGGTTTGTTGTAGTTTAATACACCGCATTCCTCCAATGCACTGTAATTATGCAGTTTCGTTCCCATCGTAAAGTACTGTTAGCCTTTATGTAATGTTTCGTTCGTGTTATATATGTACAAGTAAGTTATCTGGTGACATTAGATAAGGTTTATAAGTTAATTTAGTGATGCGCATGCATGTGTTTACACGGTGACGGCTCGCGTTTGTCTGTTGAACGTGTCACTGCGCACGTAGACGTAATGGCGTCACCCGGGTTGCCATGTTCGTTTGAAATCCTCTGAGTTAACAAAAGCTTTAAACCCCATCGGTGTACACGAGGGTGTCGCTGAAATCTGTCTTTATTATGTTCGTAGTTTTGTGCAGAAATGTTTAATTTAAAGCCGCAGTCCGTATTTTTTGGCGGTTAATAAACAGAACCGCGTCTCGCGGAAGAACATTGCAGCCGGGGCTACTTCTCTCTGTTTATGTCTATGGCGAGTCACGCAGGGACTACACTCCTCCGCGGCACTTCCTACCAGACCGGCCTGAAATAGTCCCAATATAAACACGTATTATAAGTGTACCATAATGATTCAGGGTAAGACAAGAACACGGTTTGGAAAATGGATTCATGTTGTACATTCTCATTATATAATTTTTTGTAAATCTTGAAAAGTTACGGACAGCAGCTTTAATATGGTCGCCAGTATAAAAGTTGTTAACACATGACACTTTATTAAATAGTACTACTACCAACGTTTCGTTGTGTAACACTTTATTAATAAATGTATGCACATTCTTCTGAATTTTTTTAATCGTTTTTTACGGAAGCTTGTTTCCGCCACAGAATAAAAAAATAAAACAGGTAATTGCGCAACAGGTAACTTTCTCGCTATTGCGTGGTATAAACTTGCATTTGCGAGTTATAAAATCAGAATTGCGAGATATATTTTTTATTTATTTATCAGAAACAAGCTTCCATAGTTTCCCCCAGAGTACGGAGTTTATTTTTTAATAAATATTATTGTTGTTTAATTTGTAGATTTAGTTTTTCACTGTGAAGAGATTTTATTTTGTTTTGCATTGTAACTGTTTATTAATAAATATATGCCATAACGATTTTACTAATTACAAGGAGTTTTTCCTTGAGGATGGTGTTTATTTTACTTTATTTTATTTTGTTAATGTATTTTTGTGTGTTTCACTGTGGAGTTTTTATTTTATGCAACACTTTATTAATACACGTGTGCACTTATATGCCACAATCATTTTTTTAGTTTAATTTTACCTTTTTATATTTATATTTTACTTTTTAAAAGTTAACACATGCCACTTTTTTTGAATACCACTACTAATGTTTTGTAGTGTAACACTTTATTAATAAATGTATGCACATACATTTTTTTTGTGCTGATTTTTTACACATTTTTTTCCTCAGAATTTATAACGTCAGTTTAGCGAGAAAAAAAGTCACAATTACGGTTTTGTTTTGTTTTTTTACTCAAGCTTCCATAGTTTCCCCCTAGAACAGGGAGTTTATTTTTACTTTTTTAAGTATTGTTGTTTAATTTTTATTTTGTTAATGAAGATTTTGTTTATTAATACACGTGGGCACTTATATGCCACAATGATTTTAATTTATTTTATTTTATTTATTTTATTCAATACATTTATTTTATTCAAGAAAGTTTTCCGTTCGCTCATTAAAGTTTTTCATTCGTTTGCAAAAGTTTGTTTGCAAAAGAGCGCGAAACTTTAACAAGTGAACGCAAAACTTTAGTGAGTGAACTGAAAACTTTATTGAGAGAAGGATTGAGAGAAGGCGTAACTTTAACGAGCAAATTCAAAACTGAATTTTTGTTGTTTATTAATACACATGGGCACTTATGCCACAATGATTTTAATTTATTTAATTTATTTTATGTTTATGTTAAAGTATGTAATTTTGTATTTTATTTCAGTTATTTTGTTTATTTTATTATTTTATTTATTTAAATTATTATTTTTTATTTTCATTTGTGTTATTTTATTTTATTTTGTGTTCATTTATGTTATGTTATTTTATGTTATTTTATTTTATAATTTTATTTACGTTAATGTATGGAATTGTATTTTATTTTAGTTATTTTGTTTATTTTATTTTATTATTTTATTTATTTAAATTATTATTTTTTATGTTCATTTTTGTTATTTTATTTTATGTTCATTTATGTTATTTTATTTTATCTTAATTTATGTTGTTATTTTATTTTATTATTTTATTTATTTAAATTATAATTTGTTATGTTCATTTGTGTTATTTTATTTTACTTTATGTTCATTTATGTTATTTTATTTTATGTTCATTTATGTTATTTTATTTTATGTTCATTTATGTTATTTTATTTTATTATTTTATTTATGTTAATATATGTAATTGTATTTTATTTTAGTTATTTTGTTTATTTTATTTTATTATTTTATTTATTTAAATTATTATTTTTATGTTCATTTGTGTTATTTTATTTTATGTTAATTTTTGTTATTTATTTTATTTTATGTTCTTTTATGTTATTAACCGGGGGGGTGTTTTCCGCGGAGGATCTGGCCTCCCGTGTTCAGTCCGCTGTGGGAGCTGCTGATGGAGGCGCGATGGCTCCGTTTCCCGACGAGGTGGATGTTTTTACCGGGCCGCACTGGCGCATGAAGCAGCTGGTGGGGCTCTACAGCGAGAAGGTTCGTGTCTGATCTGGTTTATGTGTCATTTGTCCCGTTAAAGCGGGTTTAAGGGCTCCGGTGAGGCGTTTGAGCAGCGCTAGTGTTAGCCAGACGGCTAACAGACAGAGCAGAGTTTATTATGAGCGTCTTATAATCATCTGATCTCAGATCAGCTCAGAGACGCGATCTTTATCTGGATATAATTATATATATATATATCATTATTCTAACTGACCGCTTACAGACAAAGATTATGAGAGCTGTCAGATCTAAGACTTTATCAAATATAATATTGGCATAATAATGTGTCGATGTTGTATTTATTGCGAATATCTGATCTCCAAACAGTTCATTTGTATTGAATAATGATAATAATAACACTCAGACATCACGTGAGATGTGGAAATATGCAGTCTGATAATGTTGTGGCGTATATTAAATGCTGTCATTCGCTTGTTCTTGCTTGTATATTGATTTACTAACACAACACTAACTTATTGACTGCTTTAGACATTACTCCACATTCAGCGTTTCTGGTCTGTAATCAGACTGAACACACTTTAAACGAACGCTTTAAGTGTTAAAGTGATGCTTTATTACTCTAAACAGGTTTGCTTGGAGATTTTGATGATTTTAATGGCTTACAGTGGGTGTGTGTGTGGCTTTAAACAGGCGGGATAGGGTTTGTATGTCACACTGTTTATGTAAGACACAAATGTGTGTGTGTGTTGGTTTGTTGTGTTTTGTGCATCTACACACTCATCTGAACTCGTTTAACATATGACACACATCCAGCGTTATATAACTCTATGAGATTTTAATGACCGCTGATCTAGACTAGATGGTACATTATATATTTTAAATCATTTTTTTGATTAAAAAAAAATTTCATTTGAATATTTTTTTATTTGAATAATTTCTGTATTTAATACATTTAATATTTTTATTTTATTTTAATCAATTTATTTATTTTCTTATTTTTTATGTGTTTTATTTTTATAGTTTTTTTAATTGTATTTAGTTTTTCTTATTTAATTTTAATTTAATAATTTTTTTAAACATGTCTACATGCTTTTTATGAAGTTTAGCTTTAGTTATTTTAGCACTTCAACTTCAAATGTTTTCGCGATTGAACACAACTTTAGTGAGTGAGCAAAAAACTTTCGCAAACCAACTTTCACCTCAACGTTTTCCGTTTGCTCATTAAAGTTTTTCATTTGTTTGCAAAAGAGCACCAAACTTTCTTGAGCGAACGCAATACTTTAACAAGTGAATGCAAAACTTTCTCGAGCGAACGCAAAACTCAACTCTACTCAAACTTTCTTCTAAAAAAAAAAAAACGTTCTTGAGTGAACGAATAACTTTAGTGAGTGAACGAATAACTTTAGTGAGTGAACGAATAACTTTAGTGAGTGAACGTAAAACTTTCTTGTGAACGAATAACTTTAGTGAGTGAACGTAAAACTTTCTTGTGAACAAATAACTTTAGTGAGTGAACGAATAACTTTCTTGTAAACGAATAACTTTAGTGAGTGAAGAAATAACTTTCTTGTGAACGAATAACTTTAGTGAATGAACAAATAACTTTAGTGATTGAACAAACTTTCTTGAGTGAACGAATAACTTTAGTGAGTGAACAAATAACTTTCTTGTGAACGAATAACTTTAGTGAATGAACAAATAACTTTAGTGATTGAACAAATAACTTTCTTGTGAACAAATAACTTTAGTGAGTGAACAAATAACTTTCTTGTGAATAAATAACTTTAGTGAGTGAACAAATAACTTTCTTGTAAACGAATAACTTTAGTGAGTGAAGAAATAACTTTAGTGAATGAACAAATAACTTTCTTGTGAATAAATAACTTTAGTGAGTGAACAAATAACTTTCTTGTAAACGAATAACTTTAGTGATTGAACAAATAACTTTCTTGTGAATAAATAACTTTAGTGAGTGAACAAATAACTTTAGTGAATGAACAAATAACTTTCTTGTGAACGAATAACTTTAGTGAGTGAATGTAAAACTTTAGTGAGTGAACGAATAACTTTAGTGAGTGAACAAATAACTTTAGTGAGTGAACATATAACTAGTGATTGAACGAATAACTTTCTTGTGAACGAATAACTTTAGTGAGTGAAGAGATAACTTTAGTGAATGAACAAATAACTTTCTTGTGAACGAATAACTTTATTGAGTGAACGTAAAACTTTCTTGTGTACGAATAACTTCAGTGAGTGAACGAATAACTTTAGTGAGTGAACGAATAACTTTCTTGTGAACAAATAACTTTAGTGAGTGAACAAATAACTTTCTTGTAAACGAATAACTTTAGTGAGTGAAGAAATAACTTTAGTGAATGAATAAATAACTTTCTTGTGAACGAATAACTTTAGTGAGTGAATGTAAAACTTTCTTGAGTGAACGAATAACTTTAGTGAGTGAACGAATAACTTGAGTGAGTGAACAAATAACTAGTGATTGAACGAATAACTTTCTTGTGAACGAATAACTTTAGTGAGTGAAGAAATAACTTTAGTGAATGAACAAATATCTTTCTTGTGAACGAATAACTTTAGTGAGTGAACGTAAAACTTTCTTATGAAAGAATAATTTTAGTGAGTGAACGTAAAACTTTCTTGTGAACGAATAACTTTAGTGAGTGAACGTAAAACTTTCTCAAGTGAACGAATAACTTTATTGAGTGAACGCAAAACTTTCTTGTGAACGAATAACTTAAGTGAGTGAACATAAAACTTTCTCAAGTGAACGAATAACTTTATTGAGTGAACGTAAAACTTTCTTGTGAACGAATAACTTTAGTGAGTGAACGTAAAACTTTCTCAAGTGAACGAATAACTTTATTGAGTGAACGTAGAACTTTCTCAAGTGAACGAATAACTTTATTGAGTGAGCGTAAAACTTTCTTGTGAACGAATAACTTTATTGAATGAATAAGAAACTTTGTTGTGAACAATTAACTTTAGTGAGTGAACGTAAAACTTCTCAAGTGAACGAATAACTTTGAGTGAACGTAAAACTTTCTTGTGAACGAATTACTTTAGTGAGTGAACGTAAAACTTTCTCAAGTGAACGAATAACTTTATTGAGTGAATGTAAAACTTTCTTGTGAACGAATAACTTTATTGAGTGAATGAGAAACTTTCTTGTGAATGAATAACTTTAGTGAGTGAACGTAAAACTTCTCAAGTGAACGATTAACTTTATTGAGTGAACGTAAAACTTTCTTGTGTACAAATAACTTTAGTGAGTGAACGAATAACTTTCTTGTGAACGAATAACTTTATTGAGTGAATGAGAAACTTTCTTGTGAACGAATAACTGTAGTGAGTGAACGTAAAACTTTCTTGTGAACGAATAACTTTTTTGAGTGAATGAGAAACTTTCTTGTGAACGAATAACTTTATTGAGTGAATGAGAAACTTTCTTGTGAACGAATAACTGTAGTGAGTGAACGTAAAACTTTCTTGTGAACGACTAACTTTATTGAGTGAATGAGAAACTTTCTTGTGAACGAATAACTTTAGTGAGTGAACGTAAAACTTTCTTGTGTACAAATAACTTTAGTGAGTGAACGAATAACTTTCTTGTGAACGAATAACTTTAGTGAGTGAACATAAAACTTTCTTGTGAACGAATAACTTTAGTGAGTGAACGTAAAACTTCTCAAGTGAATGAATAACTTTAGTGAGTGAACGTAAAACTTTCTCGTGAACGAATAACTTTCTTGTGAACGAATAACTTTATTGAGTGAATGTAAAACTTTCTTGTGTACAAATAACTTTAGTGAGTGAACGAATAACTTTAGTGAGTGAACGTAAAACTTTCTTGTGAACGAATAACTTTAGTGAGTGAACGTAAAACTTCTCATGTGAATGAATAACTTTAGTGAGTGAACGTAAAACTTTCTTGTGAACGAATAACTTTAGTGAGTGAACGTAAAACTTCTCATGTGAATGAATAACTTTAGTGAGTGAACGTAAAACTTTCGCGTGAACGAATAACTTTAGTGAGTGAACGTAAAACTTCTCATGTGAATGAATAACTTTAGTGAGTGAACAAATAACTTTCTTGTGAACGAATAACTTTATTGAGTGAACGTAAAACTTTCTTGTGAACAAATAACTTTAGTGAGTGAACGAATAACTTTCTTGTGAACGAATAACTTTATTGAGTGAACGTAAAACTTCTCAAGTGAATGAATAACTTTAGTGAGTGAACGAATAACTTTCTTGTGAACGAATAACTTTATTGAGTGAACGTAAAACTTTCTTGTGTACGAATAACTTTAGTGAGTGAACGAAAAACTTTCTTGTGAATGAATAACTTTAGTGAGTGAACGAATCACTTTCTTGTGAACGAATAACTTTAGTGAGTGAACGTAAAACTTTCTTGTGAACGAATAACTTTAGTGAGTGAACGTAAATCTTCTCAAGTGAATGAATAACTTTAGTGAGTGAACGAATAACTTTCTTGGGAACGAATAACTTTATTGAGTGAACGTAAAACTTTCTTGTGTACGAATAACTTCAGTGAGTGAACGAATAACTTTAGTGAGTGAACGAATAACTTTAGTGAGTGAACGTAAAACTTTCTTGTGAACGAATAACTTTAGTGAGTGAACGTAAAACTTCTCATGTGAACGAATAACTTTAGTGAGTGAACAAATAACTTTCTTGTGAACGAATAACTTTATTGAGTGAACGAATAACTTTCTTGTGAACGAATAACTTTAGTGAGTGAACGTAAAACTTTCTTGTGAACAAATAACTTTAGTGAGTGAATGAATAACTTTAGTGAGGGAACGAAAAACTTTATTGAGTAAACGAAAAACTTTAGTGAGTGAACGAATAACTTTCTTGTGAACGAATAACTTTAGTGAGTGAACGTAAAACTTGTCATGTGAACGAATAACTTAAGTGAGGGAACAAATAACTTTCTTGTGAACGAATAACTTTATTGAGTGAACAAAAAACTTTCTTGTGAACGAATAACTTTAGTGAGTGAACGAAAAACTTTCTTGTGAACGAATAACTGTAGTGAGTGAACGTAAAACTTTCTTGTGAACGAATAACTTTAGTGAGTGAACGAATAACTTTCTTGTGAACAAATAACTTTAATGAGTGAACGTAAAACTTTCTTGCGAACGAATAACTTTAGTGAGTGAACGAATAACTTTCTTGTGAACGAATAACTTTAGTGAGTGAACGTAAAACTTCTCATGTGAACGAATAACTTAAGTGAGGGAACAAATAACTTTCTTGTGAACGAATAACTTTATTGAGTGAACAAAAAACTTTCTTGTGAACGAATAACTTTAGTGAGTGAACGAAAAACTTTCTTGTGAACGAATAACTTTAGTGAGTGAACGAATAACTTTAGTGAGTGAACGAATAACTTTAGTGAGTGAACGAATAACTTTAGTGAGTGAACGTAAATCTTCTCAAGTGAATTAATAACTTTAGTGAGTGAACGAATAACTTTCTTGTGAACGAATAACTTTATTGAGTGAACGTAAAACTTTCTTGTGAACGAATAACTTTAGTGAGTGAACGTAAAACTTTCTTGTGAACGAATAACTTTAGTGAGTGAGCGAATAACTTTAGTGAGTGAACGAATACCTTTATTGAGTGAACGTAAAACTTTCTTGTGTACGAATAACTTTAGTGAGTGAACGAATAACTTTAGTGAGTGAACGAATAACTTTAGTGAGTGAACGTAAAACTTTCTTGTGAACGAATAACTTTAGTGAGTGAACGTAAAACTTTCTTGTGAACTAATAACTTTAGTGAGTGAACGTAAAACTTCTCATGTGAATGAATAACTTTAGTGAGTGAACAAATAACTTCCTTGTGAATGAATAACTTTATTGAGTGAACGAATAACTTTCTTGTGAACGAATAACTTTAGTGAGTGAACGTAAAACTTTCTTGTGAACAAATAACTTTAGTGAGTGAACGAATAACTTTAGTGAGGGAACGAAAAACTTTATTGAGTAAACGAAAAAGTTTTAGTGAGTGAACGAATAACTTTCTTGTGAACGAATAACTGTAGTGAGTGAACGTAAAACTTTCTTGTGAACGAATAACTGTAGTGAGTGAACGTAAAACTTTCTTGTGAACGAATAACTGTAGTGAGTGAACGAATAACTTTCTTGTGAACGAATAACTTTATTGAGTGAACGTAAAACTTCTCAAGTGAATGAATAACTTTAGTGAGTGAACGAATAACTTTCTTGTGAACAAATAACTTTATTGAGTGAACGTAAAACATTCTTGTGTACGAATAACTTTAGTGAGTGAACGAATAACTTTAGTGAGTGAACGTAAAACTTTCTTGTGAACGAATAACTTTAGTGAGTGAACGTAAAACTTCTCAAGTGAATGAATAACTTTAGTGAGTGAACGAATAACTTTCTTGTGAATGAATAACTTCATTGAGTGAATGTAAAACTTTCTTGTGTACGAATAACTTTAGTGAGTGAACGAAAAACTTTCTTGTGAATGAATAACTTTAGTGAGTGAACGAATAACTTTAGTGAGGGAACGAAAAACTTTAGTGAGTAAACGAATAACTTTAGTGAGTGAACGAATAACTTTCTTGTGAACGAATAACTTTAGTGAGTGAACGAAAAACTTTCTTGTGAATGAATAACTTTAGTGAGTGAATAAAAAAACTTTAGTGAGTGAATGTAAAACTTTCTTGTGAACGAATAACTTTAGTGAGTGAACGAATAACTTTAGTGAGGGAACGAAAAACTTTAGTGAGTAAACGAATAACTTTAGTGAGTGAACGAATAACTTTCTTGTGAACGAATAACTTTAGTGAGTGAACGAAAAACTTTCTTGTGAATGAATAACTTTAGTGAGTGAATAAAAAAACTTTAGTGAGTGAATGTAAAACTTTCTTGTGAACGAATAACTTTAGTGATTGAACGAAAAACTTTAGTGAGTGAACGCAAAACTTTAGTGAGTGAACGTAAAACTTTCTTGTGAACGAATAACTTTATTGAGAGAACTAAAAAAAGTTTTGCGTTCGCTCGAGAAAGTTTTGCGTTCGCTCGAGTTTTTTGCGTTTGCTCATTAAAGTTTTGCGTTCACTCGAGAAAGTTTTGCGTTCGCTCGAGTTTTTTGCGTTTGCTCATTAAAGTTTTGCGTTCACTCGAGAAAGTTTTGCGTTCGCTCGAGAGTTCTCCCAAGGAGTGAACGCAAAACTTTAATGAGCGAACATAAAAAAACTCAAGCGAATGCAAGTGTTCACTCAAGAAAGTTTTGCGGTTGCTCGAGAGTTTTCTCGAGTGAACGCAAAACTTTAGTGAGCAAACTAATCAATTTAATGAGGGAACAAAAAAAACTCTCGAGCGAACGCAAAACATTTTTGGAGCAAATGCAAAACTTTAATGAGCGAACGCAAAAGCATTGAAATATTTATATTTTTCCCCATCCCATATTTTTTCCATCACCATGTCCCTTTCTAGTTAACGATGAAGACCTCGGGCTGGACTGATCAGTCTGTATTAACCCATATCTTCTATATGTAACTGGTTTGGTTTTCTCGGGCAGGCGAGAGATCTCGTTCCATCCATGCATCAGTGACGGATCAGTCCTAGTGTTTCATGGCTTGTCTGGTGTGTTTCCACCCACAGCTGTCCAAGACCAACTTCTCCAACAACAGGGATTTCCGCTCCTTTCTGCAGTCGCTCCTCGCCACCTTTAAAGAGTTCAAGATGCACGAGCAGATTGAGAACGAATGCATAATTGAGCTGCTGCAGGAGCGCAGTCAGACGGTCTACCACGTGCACGCAGACAACAAGCTGTCCGAGATGCTGTCGCTGTTTGAGAAGGGGCTGCGCAGCGTCAAGGTGTGTGTGTGTGTGTGTGTGTGTGTGTGTGTGTGTGTGTCTCAGAGGTCTTATGTTTGACTGCTGCAGCAGAAATGACACCCTTCACCTTTAAAGAGGCTATATGTAGAATATGAACACTGATAATTACTGATAATGTCATGGTCAGGCCGGACGTGACACACTGACCTCGTTTATGTGTTATATGACTCTGTGTTTACGTATTTATGTAAAACTTCAACAACCATCCGAAAGGGTTTTATCTTCTCAACAGACAAAGTCCATTTTTATTTTTATTTTTGCTTTTATTTTGTTCAGTTTAGGATTGACAAATAATAGTTACAATGGTAAAATAATATATACACATATATAGTAATACACATACATATGCATACATGCACACAATAATATTTACCAATAAAATGAAATATATATTAAAAAATATCAGGCATACATAAAAAATACACTAGATGCACTAAAGAAGGATAAACAGAACAAAACGAAGGGAAAATAATAATAATAATAAATAAATAATAATAAAAAAAATAAATAAATAAATGGGCAAAAAAAAAATTATATATATTAGGGCTGTCAAAAGATTAATCGCGATTAATCGCATCCAAAATAAAAGTTTGTGTTTACATAATATATGTGTGTGTACTCTGTTAATTATTATTTATATATAAATACACACACAAGCATGTGTATATTTAAGAAAAAAATATTATTTTTATATATAAAACATTTATATTTAAATATATTATAGATTATATAAATGTATATACAGTATATACATGCAAATATTTCTTAAATATATACATGAATGTGTGTGTATTTATATAGAAATAATAATTAACAGAGTACACACACATATATTATGTAAACACAAACTTTTATTTTTGGATGCGATTAATCGAGATTAAACTTTTGACAGCCCAAAAGTTTAATCGTGATTAATCGCATCCAAAATAAAAGTTTGTGTTTCAATTACATATAATTGAAATATAATTGAAACCATTCAAATGGATGTCGTTGTCTCCTTAAAATATTTCAGAAAAGGGCTCCAGACTTTCAAAAACAATTTTGGTTTTTGTCTCAATGCAAACCGAATCTTTTCCATTTTCAGAGCGTGTAGAAAATCAAAAACCCATTGGCGATAGGGAGGGGGGGCTACTGACTTCCAGTTCATTAGAATTAGTCGTTTTGCCTGTAAAGTTGCAAAGGCTACACTGTCGGCCTGTAATGAGTTTAATTTAACAGATTCTGGCAAAATACCAAACAGTGCTGTTATGGGATTGGGGTCTACTGGTGAAGAGAAAATGACAGAAAAACTCTTGAAGACTTTCCCCCAGAAATCAGACAGTTTGGGACAGGACCAGAAAGAGTTCAGTAGTGTAGCTGGTTCAGTTGTGCAGCGAAGACAGGTTGGGTCAAGGTCAGGAAATATTTTGTTTAATTTAGTTCTGGACCAATGAACTCTGTGCACTACTTTAAATTGAATAGACAAAGTCCATTTTGACGTGTCAGTCCAATCTTGCCACATTTTGGGGATTTTCCACTTGATTATTGTCAGAGCATTGGGAAATCCTGCCGTGAGTTCCTGTCCGGAAAATGGAAAGAATGACGATGTTGAGTGTATAATAACTTAAGTTTTGAAATCAATTCTCATGCCAACTTATCAAAACAATTCATCTGCGGGTTTTACGGCGTTATTGAACCGTTTGGAGAGACCCGCCGCTCATACTCGTATGTCGTGTTAAGTTGCACAATATAAAACAATGCTTAGGTAGGTGGTGCGTGTCAAAGTCACATCCACATGGATGGAGGACCCAATGTTTCCCAGCAGAACATTGCCCATAGCATCACTGCCTCCGCCGCCACGCCTTCTTCCCATAATGCACCTGGTGCCCTGCGAACGCCCAAACTTTAGCGAGCGAGCGAACGCCCAAACTTTAGTGAGCGAGCGATTGCCAAACTTTAGCGAGCGAGCGAACGCCCAAACTTTAGCGAGCGAGCGAACGCCCAAACTTTAGCGGGCGAGCGAACGCCCAAACTTTAGCGAGCGAGCGAACGCCCAAACTTTAGCGAGCGAGCGAACGCCCAAACTTTAGCGAGCGAGCGAACGCCCAAACTTTAGCGAGCGAGCGAGCGCCCAAACTTTAGCGAGCGAGCGAACGCCCAAACTGTAGCGAGCGAGCGAACGCTCAAACTTAAGCGAGCGAGCGAACGCCCAAACTTTAGCGAACGCCCAAACTTTAGCGGGCGAGCGAACGCCCAAACTTTAGCGAGCGAGCGAACGCCCAAACTTTAGCGAGCGAGCGAACGCCCAAACTTTAGCGAGCGAGCGAACGCCCAAACTTTAGCGAGCGAGCGAACGCCCAAACTGTAGCGAGCGAGCGAACGCTCAAACTTAAGCGAGCGAGCGAACGCCCAAACTTTAGCGAACGGCCAAACTTTTGCGAGCGAGCGGACGGCTTTAGCGAGCGAGCGAGCAAACTTTAGCGAGCGAGCGAACGCCCAAACTTTAGCGAACGGCCAAACTTTTGCGAGCGAGCGAACGGCCAAACTTTTGCGAGCGAGCGAACGGCCAAACTTTAGCGAGTGAGGGAAACTCCAAACTTTAGCGAGCGAAGGAAACCCCAAACTTTAGGGAGCGAGCGATTGCCAAACTTTAGCGAGCGATTGCCAAACTTCAGCGAGCGAGCGACTGCCAAACTTTAGCGAGCGAGCGAACGGCCAAACTTTAGCGAGCGAGCGAACACACAAACTTTAGCGAGCGAGCGAGCGACTGCCAAACTTTAGCGAGCGAACGCACAAACTTTAGCGAGCGAGCGAACGCCCAAACTTTAGCGAGCGAGCGAGCGAACGCCCAAACTTTAGCGAGCGAGCGAGCGAACGCCCAAACTTTAGCGAGCGAGCGAACGCCCAAACTTTAGCGAGCAAGCGAACGGCCAAACTTTAGCGAGCGAGCGAACGGCCAAACTTTAGCGAGCGAGCGAACAGCCAAACTTTAGCGAGCGAGCGAGCGATTGCCAAACTTTAGCGAGCGAGCGAACGCCCAAACTTTAGCGAGCGAGCGACTGCCAAACTTTAGCGAGCGAGCGAACGCCCAAACTTTAGCGAGCGAGCGAACGCCCAAACTTTAGCGAACGGCCAAACTTTAGCGAGCGAGCGAACGGCCAAACTTTAGCGAGCGAGCAAGCGATTACCAAACTTTAGCGAGCGAGCGAGCGATTGCCAAACTTTAGCGAGCGAGCGATTGCCAAACTTTAGCGAGCGAGCGACTGCCAAACTTTAGCGAGCGAGCGAGCGATTGCCAAACTTTAGCGAGCGAGCGAGCGATTGCCAAACTTTAGCGAGCGAGCGCACGCCCAAACTTTAGCGAACGAGCGACTCCCAAACTTTGGTGAGCGAGCGAATGGCCAAACTTTAGCGAGCGAGCGATTGCCAAACTTTAGCGAGCGATTGCCAAACTTTAGCGAGCGATTGCCAAACTTTAGCGAGCGATTGCCATACTTTAGCGAGCGATTGCCATACTTTAGCGAGCGAGCGAGCGATTGCCAAACTTTAGCGAGCGAGCGACTGCCAAACTTTAGCGAGCGAGCGACTGCCAAACTTTAGCGAGCGAGCGATTGCCAAACTTTAGCGAGCGAGCGATTGCCAAACTTTAGCGAGCGAGCGAACGCCCAAACTTTAGCGAACGGCCAAACTTTAGCGAGCGAGCGAACGGCCAAACTTTAGCGAGCGAGCGAACGGCCAAACTTTAGCGAGCGAGCAAACGGCCAAACTTTAGCGAGTGAGGGAAACTCCAAACTTTAGCGAGCGAGGGAAACTCCAAACTTTAGGGAGCAAGCGATTGCCAAACTTTAGCGAACGATTGCCAAACTTTAGCGAGCGAGCGACTGCCAAACTTTAGCGAGCGAGCGACTGCCAAACTTTAGCGAGCGAGCGATTGCCAAACTTTAGCGAGCGAGCGAACGCCCAAACTTTAGCGAACGGCCAAACTTTAGCGAGCGAGCGAACGGCCAAACTTTAGCGAGCGAGCGAACGGCCAAACTTTAGCGAGCGAGCAAACGGCCAAACTTTAGCGAGCGAGCGATTGCCAAACTTTAGCGAGCGATTGCCAAACTTTAGCGAACGAGCGACTGCCAAACTTTGGTGAGCGAGCGAACGGCCAAACTTTAGCGAGCGAGCGAACGGCCAAACTTTAGCGAGCGAGCGAACGGCCAAACTTTAGCGAGCGAGCGATTGCCAAACTTTAGCAAGCGATTGCCAAACTTTAGCGAGCGATTGCCAAACTTTAGCGAGCGATTGCCATACTTTAGCGAGCGAGCGAGCGATTGCCAAACTTTAGCGAGCGAGCGACTGCCAAACTTTAGCGAGCGAGCGACTGCCAAACTTTAGCGAGCGAGCGATTGCCAAACTTTAGCGAGCGAGCGATTGCCAAACTTTAGCGAGCGAGCGATTGCCAAACTTTAGCGAGCGAGCGAACGCCCAAACTTTAGCGAGCGAGCGACTGCCAAACTTTAGCGAGCGAGCGATTGCCAAACTTTAGCGAGCGAGCGACTGCCAAACTTTAGCGAGCGAGCGACTGCCAAACTTTAGCGAGCGAGCGAACGCACAAACTTTAGCGAGCGAGTGCCAAACTTTAGCGAGCGAGTGCCAAACTTTAGCGAGCGAGCGAACGGCCAAACTTTAGCGAGCGAGCGAACGCACAAACTTTAGATTAGATTAGATTAGATTCAACTTTATTGTCATTACACAAGTACAAGGCAACGAAATGCAGTTTAGGTCTAACCAGAAGTGCAATAGCAGCAAGTGCAGGATATACAATGGTTGCATAAGTGCAGGACATGGAAATATACTGAATATATATAAATATGTATAAATAGAGAGATGGTTATTACTATAAACAGAACTGAATTTACAGGTGAGTATGTACAGTGAATTAATATACAGATGGCTATTACTATAAACAGAATTTACAGGTGAATATGTACTATGAATATAATATACAGATGGCTAGTACTTTAAACAGAATTTTTTACAGTTAGAGGTATACAATAATATGTTAGGCAAGATGAGGAATATAGCAGTGGATTAAGGTAGTGCAATAAATTATGGACAGAGCTATCCGAAAAAAAGTGTAAAAGTGCAGTGGAAAGTGGTTGCATATTACAGTTAGAAGTACGGTGCAAAATGCAAATGTAAACAGTTGGTACTGTAAAAACAGTCGGCAGTGCAAATGAGCATAATCCAGTTAAGATATGGTAGTGCAGAATGCATAAGTAAACAGTTGTTACTGTAATAAACAGTCGGTAGTGCAAATAACAAAGTGAAGGTGGATGTGAGGTAGGAGAGTTATCAGTTTATGAGGGAAGTGGATCAACGGGGGTTTGAGTTCAGTAAAGAGACAGCTCTGGGGAAAAAACTGTTCTTTAGTCTGCTGGTCCTGGTCCGGTGGATCCTGAAACGCCTGCCGGAGGGCAGGAGAGAAAACAGTCTGTGGGCTGGGTGAGAGGAGTCCTTGAGGATGCTGCGAGCTCGATACAGACAGCGTTTCCTCTGGATGTGCTCGATGGCAGGCAGTGGAGTCCCTGTGATGCGCTGGGCAGTTTTCACCACCCGCTGCAGTGCCTTGCGCTCCACAACAGAGCAGCTCCCATACCACACTGCCACACAGTTGGTCAGGATGCTTTCTATTGCGCAGCGATAGAAGTTCACCAGGATAGCCGAGGAGAGCTGATTCTTCCTCAGTGTCCTCAGGAAGAAGAGGCGCTGGTGAGCCTTCTTGACCAGGCTGGAGGTGTTGGTCGTCCACGACATGTCCGCCGAGATTTGGATCCCCAGGAACTTGAAACTGGAGACACGTTCAACAGCCATTCCATTGATGTGGATGGTGTCGTGTGTGCCTCTTGACTCCTTCCTGAAGTCCACGATGAGCTCCTTCGTTTTGGTGGTGTTGAGGAGCAGGTTATTATCAGCGCACCATGTGGCCAGGTGCTGGATCTCCTCCCTGTAGGCAGTCTCATCGTTGTTGCTGATGAGACCAATCACCGTAGTGTCGTCCGCAAACTTGACGATGGAATTAGATCCATACACAGGCTTGCAGTCGGAGGTAAAGAGGGAGTAGAGAAACGGACTTAGCACACAGCCCTGTGGTACGCCAGTGTTGAGTGTGATGGACGTGGAGCAGGTGGATCCTGATCGAACATTCTGGGGTCTGTCAGTTAGGAAGTCCAAAATCCAGTTACACATTGAAGTGTTGATGCCCAGGTCTCCAAGTTTGGCTATTAACTTGGTTGGGATGACAGTGTTGAATGCTGAGCTGAAGTCAACAAACAGCATGCGTGCATAAGTGTTCTTATGGTCCAGATGGGTGAGCACTGAGTGGAGTGCCATGGAAACGGCATCCTCTGTGCTCCTATTGCTGCGGTAGGCAAACTGGTGCGAGTCCAATGTGGATGGTAGAGAGTCTTTTAGGTGTTCTAGGACCAGCCGCTCAAAGCACTTCATGACGATGGGTGTGAGTGCTACAGGGCGGTAGTCATTAGGGCACCTCGGGCTAGAGTGTTTCGGCACTGGCACAATGGAAGTGCGTTTAAAGCATGATGGTACAGCTGCTTGGTCAAGAGACAGGTTGAAAATGTCCGTAAAAACCCCAGCGAGCTGCTCTGCACATGCCCTGAGAACACGACCAGGGATGTTGTCTGGTCCAGCAGCCTTGTGTGCGCTGATCAGGCTCAGTGCCTTGCAGACATCTGTGGAGGAGAGTGTGATTGGTGGGTGGTCAGCTGAGGATTTGAGCTTGGTGGCAGTTTCTCTGTTGTCTCTTTCAAAACGAGCATAAAAGTAATTTAGCTCGTTCAGGAAGTTGACATCAGTGGCTGCGGGGGTGGAGTGGGGGGGTTTGTAGTCACTGATGGCCTGAATGCCCTGCCACATGCGTCGAGGGTCAGAGTTGGAAAAGTGACCCTCTATCTTTAGCTTGTAGCAGTGCTTGGCCTTTTTGATGCCCCTCTTCAGGTTTGCTCTGGATGTACTGTAGGCTTGTGCATCTGATCTGAAGGCAGTATTGCGTGACTTCAGCAGGAGTCGAACTTCCCTGTTCATCCAAGGCTTCTGATTTGGGTATGTGGTGATCTGTTTCTGGGTTGTAACACTGTCAATGGTGGTATTGATATGATCCAATACAGAAGAAGTGTATGTGTCAATGTCCGTGTGAGCGCCACTGGTGGCTTGAGAAGCAAACATGCTCCAGTCTGTGTTTAGAAACCTTTCCTGGAGTGTGGAATCTGCCCCCGCAGGCCACACCTCGATGGTCTTTACTGATGGCTTCACACGGTTGATGAGGGGTGAATATTTGGGGCTGAGGAACAAAGAGAGGTGGTCTGACTGTCCCAGGTGGGGGAGGGGTGTTGCAACATAAGCTCCAGCAATGTTTGTGTAAACATGATCTAATGTTTTGTTTCCTCTGGTGTGGCAGGAAACATGCTGGTGAAACTTGGGTAGCACTGACTTTAAGTTTGTGATTAAAGTCAATCAGCTTTAGCGAGCGAGCGAACGCACAAACTTTAGCGAGCGAGGGAAACTCCAAACTTTAGCGAGCGAGCGAACGCCCAAACTTTAGCGAGCGAGCGAACGCCCAAACTTTAGCGAGCGAGCGAACGCCCAAACTTTAGCGAGCGAGCGCAAAAGCATTGAAATATTAATATTTTTCCCCGTCCCATATTTTTTACATCACCATGTCCCTTTCTAGTTAACGATAAAGGGCTGGACTGATTGGGTAATAACCCGTATCACGTGCCACTGTTGGCGGGGGTCAGGGGTCAGCATGGGCACTGGTCAGTGGCTATGCCGCCCCATACACAACAAACTGAGATGCACTGTGTATTGTGTTATTCACCAGTCATAATGTTACGCCTGATCTGTGTGTCTTTTATGTTACAGAAGAACGTTGTCATTAAGTTGAGGGTGTGAATGTGCTCAGGCTCATTTGTGGTGCGTCGTCGTCTTTAGTCCTGCAATCGTGACAGCACACAATGACCTGCAGTGGAAACGCCTTGGGTCTCTTTCAGCTGAAATGTGCTGAGCAAACTGACTCATTAGAAATCAATAGTCTATTTTAAAGAGGACTTGTTATGCCGGCCGTGTGTGTGTGTGTGTGTCTCTCCTAGAGCAGGTTCTGCTGCTGTAATGTTGATTATTCCTCATATCCTCCAGTGTTGCTGCTCCTCTCTTCCCAGTCTGTCAGTAACTCTGTTTACTCCCTGTCTCTATGAAGCCCCTCCTTCTGAGAAGCACACTGTGCTCTGATTGGTCGGCTGGAGCAGTGTGTTGTGATTGGCGTTTGGGAAATGTCCCGCCCCTTTACCATAACCGGCAGTTTCAACACACAACTAACTCACTCAAACAGGCCCCACATCGTTATGCTGCCCATTAATTATTATAATGAGGAATATTGTGACTTGTTGGTTCCCGGAGGAAAACTCAAGATGGAGGCGTTGCAGGAGTTCAGAAACACTGACACTGATGTAGAGAAGAACTGCAGATCTTCTTCCTGCTCTTCTTCAGCGTGATGATGATGATGATGATGATGATGTTGTGTTTCAGAGCGAGTACGAGCAGCTGAATTATGCGCAGCAGCTGAAGGAGAGGCTTGAGGCGTTCACTCAGGATTTCCTTCCTCATATGAAGGAGGAAGAGGAGGTGAGACTCGTGTTTAATATTTCACATCATACTGATACTACATTAGACAAACAGCAGCTTCTCATTCAAATTAGTCTTTAAAAACGCACATCTTTTACTAAAAATGGGTCCAGGAGTATTTAATGACGTAGCGTGACGTCCTTTGATTTATTTTATAAAGTATATCCTGAGATTCAGATAAAAATCGAACCTGTATATGTATATATATATATATATATATATATATATATATATATATATATATATATATATATTTCAAAAGTTTGGACTATAATGATAACTATATTAGTGTCCACACCAGCTGACGATAACTATAACAATAACTATATTAGTGTCCACACTAGCTGACGATAACTATAACAATAACTATATTAGTGTCCACACCAGCTGACGATAACTATAACAATAACTATATTAGTGTCCACACCAGCTGACGATAACTATAACAATAACTATATTAGTGTCCACACCAGCTGACGATAACTATAACTATATTAGTGTCCACACCAGCTGACGATAACTATAACAATAAATATATTAGTGTCCACACCAGCGGACGATAACTATAACTATATTAGTGTCCCACACCAGCTGACGATAACTATAACAATAACTATATTAGTGTCCACACCAGCTGACGATAACTATAACAATAACTATATTAGTGTCCACACCAGCTGACGATAACTATAACAATAACTATATTAGTGTCCACACCAGCTGACGATAACTATAACAATAACTATATTAGTGTCCACACCAGCTGACGATAACTATAACAATAACTATATTAGTGTCCACACCAGCTGACGATAACTATAACAATAACTATATTAGTGTCCACACCAGCTGACGATAACTATAACAATAACTATATTAGTGTCCACACCAGCTGACGATAACTATAGCGATAACTATATTAGTGTCCACACCAGCGGACGATAACTATAACTATAACTATATTAGTGTCCACACCAGCTGACGATAACTATAACAATAACTATATTAGTGTCCACACCAGCGGACGATAACTATAACGATAACTATATTAGTGTCCACACCAGCTGACGATAACTATAACAATAACTATATTAGTGTCCACACCAGCGGACGATAACTATAACAATAAATATATTAGTGTCCACAACCAGCTGACGATAACTATAACGATAACTATATTAGTGCCCACACCAGCTGACGATAACTATAACAATAACTATATTAGTGTCCACACCAGCGGACGATAACTATAACAATAACTATATTAGTGTCCACACCAGCGGACGATAACTATAACAATAACTATATTAGTGTCCACACCAGCTGACGATAACTATAACTATAATTAGTGTCCACACCAGCTGACGATAACTATAACTATAACTATATTAGTGTCCACACCAGCTGACGATAACTATAACAATAACTATATTAGTGTCCACACCAGCTGACGATAACTATAACAATAACTATATTAGTGTCCACACCAGCGGACGATAACTATAACTATATTAGTGTCCACAACAGCTGACGATAACTATAACAATAACTATATTAGTGTCCACACCAGCGGACGATAACTATAACTATATTAGTGTCCACACCAGCTGACGATAACTATAACAATAACTATATTAGTGTCCACACCAGCTGACGATAACTATAACAATAACTATATTAGTGTCCACACCAGCTGACGATAACTATAACAATATCTATATTAGTGTCCACACCAGCTGACGATAACTATAACAATAACTATATTAGTGTCCACACCAGCTGACGATAACTATAACAATATCTATATTAGTGTCCACACCAGCTGACGATAACTATAACAATAACAATATCTATATTAGTGTCCACACCAGCTGACGATAACTATAACAATAACTATATTAGTGTCCACACCGGCTGACGATAACTATAACAATAACTATATTAGTGTCCACACCAGCTGACGATAACTATAACAATAACTATATTAGTGTCCACACCAGCGGACGATAACTATAGCGATAACTATATTAGTGTCCACACCAGCTGACGATAACTATAACAATAACTGTATTAGTGTCCACACCAGCTGACGATAACTATAACAATAACTATATTAGTGTCCACACCAGCTGACGATAACTATAGCGATAACTATATTAGTGTCCACACCAGCTGACGATAACTATAACAATAACTATATTAGTGTCCACACCAGCTGACGATAACTATAGCGATAACTATATTAGTGTCCACACCAGCGGACGATAACTATAACTATATTAGTGTCCACACCAGCTGACGATAACTATAACAATAACTATATTAGTGTCCACACCAGCGGACGATAACTATAACGATAGCTATATTAGTGTCCACACCAGCTGACGATAACTATAACAATAAGTATATTAGTGTCCACACCAGCGGACGATAACTATAACAATAACTATATTAGTGTCCACACCAGCTGACTATAACTATAACAATAACTATATTAGTGTCCACACCAGCGGACGATAACTATAACAATAACTATATTAGTGTCCACACCAGCTGACTATAACTATAACAATAACTATATTAGTGTCCACACCAGCGGACGATAACTATAACAATAACTATATTAGTGTCCACACCAGCGGACGATAACTATAACAATAAATATATTAGTGTCCACACCAGCTGACGATAACTATAACAATAACTATATTAGTGTCCACACCAGCGGACGATAACTATAACAATAACTATATTAGTGTCCACACCAGCTGACGATAACTGTAACAATAACTATATTAGTGTCCACACCAGCGGACGATAACTATAACAATAAATATATTAGTGTCCACACCAGCTGACGATAACTATAACAATAACTATATTAGTGTCCACACCAGCGGACGATAACTATAACAATAACTATATTAGTGTCCACACCAGCTGACGATAACTATAACAATAACTATATTAGTGTCCACACCAGCGGGTGATAACTATAACAATAACTATTTTAGTGTCCACACCAGCGGACGATAACTATAACAATAACTATATTGGTGTCCACACCAGCGGACGATAACTATAGCGATAACTATATTAGTGTCCACACCAGCTGACGATAACTATAACAATAACTATATTAGTGTCCACACCAGCTGACGATAACTATAACTATATTAGTGTCCACACCAGCTGACGATAACTATAACAATAAATATATTAGTGTCCACACCAGCTGACGATAACTATAACAATAACTATATTAGTGTCCACACCAGCTGACGATAACTATAACAATAACTATAATAGTGTCCACACCAGCTGACGATAAGTATAACAATAACTATATTAGTGTCCACACCAGCGGGTGATAACTATAACAATAACTATATTAGTGTCCACACCAGCTGACGATAACTATAACAATAACTATATTAGTGTCCACACCAGCTGACGAGAACTATAACAATAACTTTTTTAGTGTCCACACCAGCTGACGATAACTATAACTATAATTATAACTATATTAGCGTGCACACCAGCGGACGATAACTATAATGATAACTATATTAACGTCCAAACCAGCAGCCGATAACTATAACAATAACTATATTAACGTCCACACCGGCTGACAATAACTATATTAACGTCCACAACAGCGAACGATAACTATATTGGCGTCTAATAAATACAGTTGCAAGCGCAAATGTCATGTAAGCTACATACAATTATAATGAGAATTGTCATAATTGTGTGCTTGGGTCATGGATTTAATGGTGAGTAATCAAGCTCTCAAAAATTATATAAAAAATTGGATTTAGATTTATCAGACAATATATCGGTTATCGGCTTCAAAAATTAAGAAGTATCAATATCGGCCAAAATTTCCATATCGGTGAAAAAGTTTGTATATACCACCTTGAATGCTGCGTTTCCTAAAAAGCATCAGGGTAAATTTTGGCCGATACCCATAATTCTCTATATTTGAAAGCCGATAACCGATATTTTGGCCGATAAATCTAAATCCAAGTTTTAAATAAATGTCTTTAATGTCACTTTTAAACAATTTAATGCGTCCTTGATAAATAAAACTATTAATGTCTTACTAATGGCATGTATCATATTTAGGAATGCACAATATATATCGGTATCGGCCGATATATGTTTATTTTTAATGTTATCGGCACTATAAGAAAATTCTTCCATTATATTAAAGCCGATAAATAATGTTAATTTCCTTCAGATGAGACAAGATGGGTTTGAATTGCTTTAAAGTATATAAATTTAGATTTTTTTTATTTATTGGCCAATATATCGGTTATTGGTATCGGTCTAAATGTTGGTATCGGTTGAGATGTGTGTGTGTCGGTCCGCTCAGGTGTACCAGCCCATGCTGATGGAGTACTTCACGTACGAGGAGCTGAAGGCCATCAAGCGTCAGGTGATGCAGCAGCACTGCAGTAACCCGTCCTGGAGCTCGGCCGCAGACCTGCTGAAGGGCCTGAACCTCTGGAGCCACGCCGAGGAGCTGCACAAGGCCTTCAAATACTCCGACCACGAGAAGACCGGAGACGGTAAGGCCAGAGTACTCGTCTGGAGCACTACAATGGACGTCTCGTTTCTTTTTCCAAAGCGCAGGGGATTATAAACGTTTCTTCCTGTTGTTTTCAGTGGCGTGTTTACAAGCTGTGAAGGCTCCGCCCCCTCATTTGCATTTAAAGGAGACGCACATAAACAGCTCATTTTTCCTCAAACCCAAAAATTGTCATTTTCAAAATGATCTGTTAGGAGTTTTGATCTGAAACTTCTCACACACACACATACACTCACACTCTCTCTCTCACTCACACACACACATACACTCACACTCTCTCTCTCTTACACACACACACACACACACACACTCACTCTCTCTCTCTCTCTCTCTCTCTCTCACACACACACACACACGCTCTCTCTCTCTCTCTCTCACGCACGCTCGCTCGCTCTCTCTCTCTCTCTCTCTCTCTCTCTCTCTCTCTCTCTCTCTCTCACACACACACACACGCTCTCTCTCTCTCTCTCTCTCTCTCTCTCTCTCTCTCTCTCTCTCTCTCTCTCTCTCTCTCTCTCTCTCTCTCACACACACAAACACACTCTCTCTCTCTCTCTCTCTCTCTCTCTCTCTCACACACACACCACACGCTCTCTCTCTCTCTCACGCACGCTCGCTCGCTCTCTCTCTCTCTCTCTCTCTCTCTCTCTCTCTCTCTCTCTCTCTCTCTCACACACACACACACAAACACACTCTCTCTCTCTCTCTCTCTCTCTCTCTCTCTCTCTCTCTCACTCAGACACACACACACACACACACGCTCTCTCTCACACGCACACACGCTCTCTCTCACACACACACACTCTCTCTGGGGACACCTGAGACTTGCATTACATAATGCCCTTTAAATTATTACAATTTGCCATGATTTAGTAAAAAGGAATGAAATCTTAATTTTAAGCCTCAACATATAATATTTATAAAAACAGTCAGTTTTGATGTTTGTCGCCCCCTTTTGGCTGTTTCCGGTTACGTCATGTTTAGTGTAGGAGCAGCAGCTTTGACCTTTGACCTCTCAGGCCAGTCACTGCCCACATGATTTCTCAACCTCCTTGAGGCTAGAGTTCCCCCTGTGGTGTCAGAGGTCATGTGTCAGTGTTTTGTCCTCAGAGCGGGCCAGCGAGGGCGTGTCCATCTGGGATCTGCCACAGGAAGTGCTGCTCCGGGTTTTCCGCTTCCTGGGCCCGGAGGATCTGTGCCGCTGTGGGCAGGTGTGCAGCGTCTGGGCTCAGGTGGCCAAGAGCGGCTCGCTGTGGAGACACCTGTACCCCGTCCGCTGGGCCAGAGGTGCGTCCAACAATACAGGAAAAATCTGAAATATTATTATAATGTAGATCAGCTGTTCTCTATGGGAATATATAGTAGAGTGTAATTTATTCCTGTGCTTTAAAGCTGAATTAATTAATCCTCATTACTCCAGTCTTCAGTGTCACATGTCTCTTTATCGCCCCTTTGTGATCAGCTGAGATCTGTGGAGGAACTCACGTTTATTACTTTATGATATTTTTGCTTTTGAATAATGTGCACCAATGATTTAAACCGGGCCGAACATAAAAGTTTATCTCAAGTCGTTTAGTGTTCTTTTATTGTTTATGTTTTCTTAATGGATTAAAAGCAGTAATATACTGCATTAGTTAATTATTTGTTATAATTTATGTAATTATTTTTTATATTATAAAACCTTTATTACAAACAGCATTAATTAATTATTTAAAAAATATATTTTTTAGGATTAAATATAAAACTAATTAGTTTTATAATGCAGCAGTTAATTATTTTAAAAATATTTGTATTATTATAAAACATTAATTACAGTAATATACTACAAAGCAAATTTTTTTAGATAATTATTTTTATATGATAGCAATTAAATTACAAACTGCATTAGTGAATAATTTTATTAATATTATTTTAAAAATAATTATAAAAATTGTATTAAATAAAAAATGCTTCAAGTAAAGGTTTTATTTTATAATTGATTAATATTTTCTTATATTATACAGTTTTTTATCATTTATTTACTTTTACATTTATATACTTATTTTTTGAATATTTTTTAGGATTAAATATAAAACTAGTTAAAACAGTTTTATACTGCATTAGTGAATTATTTAAAAATATTTGTATTATTATAAAACATTCATTAAAGTTATATACTACAAAGCAAATGTTTATACTTTTTTTATTTAATTATTTTTATATTATTATATATATACATTTCAAAAAGCATTAGTGAATTTTTTTAACATATTTTGTTTAGAATTAATTATAAAACTTAAATAAAAAATGCTTCAGATGAAGATTATTAAAAACCATAATATGCTACATTAGCTAATTATTTTATAGTTAATTCATTTTTTATATTATGAAACTTTATAAAGTTCTAAACTACATTACACATTTCTTAAACATTATTATGTCTTTATATTATGAAACTTTAATTAAAAACAGTATTTTACTGAATTATTTTATTTATTTTTATAATAAAAAACTTTAATTACAAACAGCATTAATTAATTATTTTTTAAAATGTATTTATAAAACAGCATTTGAATTAGTTTTATAATACAAATATTTTTAAAATAGTTCACTAATGTTTTGATACTTTCTTATTTTATTTGATAAATTTAGTTACAAACTGCATTAGTGAATAATTGTTTTAATATTCTTTTAGAATTAATTATAACAATTAAATTAAATTTAAAATGCTTCAAATAAAGATTTTATTTTATAATTATAATAAATAATTATTTCATAATTGATTAAATATGTTTTTTATATTATATAACTTTAATTACAAACAGCATTAATTAATTATTTTTAAAATATTTTTAGGATTAAATATAAAACTAATTAAAAACAGTTTAATACTGCATTAGTGAATTATTTTAAAAATATTCTTTTAGAATTAATCATAAAAATTTAATTAAAAATGCTTCAAATAAAGACTTTATTTTATAATTGATTATTTTTTATTAAATATTTTTTATAAAAATTTTTTTTTATAAAACTTCAATTAAAAACTAAACTAATTATACAGCATTATTCGCATCATTTGTATTTAATTATTGTAACTTTAATTACAAACAGTATTATAATGCATTTGTGAATTCTTTTTAAATATATTTTTTATAATTATAAAACTTATGTAATATTATTAAAAAACATAATATACTACATTAGCTAATTATTTTATAATATGTTTTTTATATTATAAAACTTTATAAAGTTATACACATTTCTTATTGAAAACATTATACTATATTTAATTTTAATATTATTATTATTTATATTCAATATTATACATATAATGCATTATTAAAATTGTTTTTATATTGTAAAACTTTAATTACAAACTGTTGGATTCTACATTAGAAAATCTAAATATTTTATTATTTTTTATAATTCTAAAAATGTATATATCCTGCTTTTTTTTTTTTTTTGATTAGCTAAATTAATAATATGCTTAATTCAGCTCATGTTGTCCAGTCAAATGAGATATAAAAGGGTTGTTTTACATTTCTAATGAAAATCGAGTTGAGTGTGTTGCATTGTGGGAAGCAGTATCTCTCCCAGTATAGGTCAGATGTCATTGGTTGTGTCTCCAGGTGATTATTACTGTGGTCCTCCGGGCGAGCCGGACCAGGAGCCGGATGAGGATTGGGTGAAGAGTCTCCAGGACGAGGGACGGGCCTATCAGGAGTGGGACGAGGACGCAGACGTGGACGAATCAGGTGAGCCTCGCTCAGAACTACACTTCCCATGATGCCGTGGGCCGTGGCTCAGCCGTGTGTGTGTTCCTGTGTGTGTGCAGAGGAGGCGTCCGAGGGCTCTCCGGCCATCAGTGCGGTCCAGAGGGAGAAGGAGCTGCTCAACGGGATGATCCAGAAGCTCCTGCCCACCGTGGGGCCGTCCGTGCGCTCGCTCAGCCTGGCCTACAGCTCCACCGTCTCCAGCAAGATGGTGCGTCATGAGCCATGTGACTAACAACACCTCCCTTAACATAGAACTGAGCACAACTGAGCACAAGAGTCAATGACTCACTCACAAATCTCTTGAGTGAATGATTCAATGACTCGCTCATAAATGTTTCATTACTGGGATGAATCAGCGTTTTTGAACAAATCTCTTGAATGAATGATTCAATGACTCACTCATAAATGTTTCATTACTCGATGAATCAGCGTTTTTGAGCGAATCTCTTGAATGAATGATTCAATAACTCACTCATAAAGACTCACTTGTTTCATTACCTGATGAATCAGTGTTTTTGAACAAATCTCTTGAGTGAATGATTCAATGACTCACTCATAAATGTTTAATTACTGGATGAATTAGTGTTTTTGAACAAATCTCTTGAATGAATGATTCAATGACTCACTCATAAATGTTTCATTACTGGATGAATCAGCGTTTTTGAACAAATCTCTTGAGTGAATGATTCACTGACTCACTCATAAATGTTTCATTACTGGGATGAATCAGCGTTTTTGAACAAATCTCTTGAATGAATGATTCAATGACTCACTCATAAAGACTTCACTTGTTTCATTACTGGATGAATCCGTGTTTTTGAGCGAATCTCTTGAATGAATGATAAAATGACTAACTCATAAATGTTTCATTACTGGATGAATCAGTGTTTTTGAACAAATCTCTTGAGTGAATGATTCACTGACTCACTCATAAATGTTTCATTACTTGATGAATCAGCGTTTTTGAGCGAATCTCTTGAATGAATGATTCAATAACTCACTCCTTAAGACTCACTTGTTTCATTACCTGATGAATCAGTGTTTTTGAACAAATCTCTTGAATGAATGATTCAATGACTCACTAATAATTGTTTCTTTACTGGATGAATCAGCGTTTTTGAACAAATCTCTTGAATGAATGATTCAATGACTCACTAATAATTGTTTCTTTACTGGATGAATCAGCGTTTTTGAACAAATCTCTTGAATGAATGATTCAATGACTCACTCATAAATGTTTAATTACTGGATGAATCAGCGTTTTTGAACAAATCTCTTGAGTGAATGATTCAGTGACTCATAAGGACTTCACTTGTTTCATTACTGGATGAATCCGTGTTTTTGAGCGAATCTCTTGAATGAATGATAAAATGACTAACTCATAAATGTTTCATTACTGGATGAATCAGCGTTTTTGAACAAATCTCTTGAGTGAATGATTCAGTGACTCATAAAGACTTCACTTGTTTCATTACTGGATGAATCAGTGTTTTTGAACAAATCTCTTGAGTGAATGATTCACTGACTCACTCATAAATGTTTCATTACTTGATGAATCAGCGTTTTTGAGCGAATCTCTTGAATGAATGATTCAATAACTCACTCCTTAAGACTCACTTGTTTCATTACCTGATGAATCAGTGTTTTTGAACAAATCTCTTGAATGAATGATTCAATGACTCACTCATAAATGTTTCAATACTGGATGAATCAGCGTTTTTGAACAAATCTCTTGAGTGAATGATTCAATGACTCACTCATAAATGTTTCATTACTGGATGAATCACTTTTTTTGAGCGAATCTCTTGAATGAATGATTCAATAACTCACTCATAAAGACTTCACTTGTTTCATTACTGGATGAATCACTTTTTTTAAGCGAATCTCTTGAATGAATGATTCAATAACTCCCTCCTTAAGGAACTATGAATGAATATAATAATAATTTCTCCTTTCAGGTGCGCCAGATCCTCAGTTTGTGCCCGAACCTGACTCACCTGAACCTCACGCAGACTGACGTCTCTGACTCCGCCTTTTACAGGTTGGCCCTTCTTCTGATTGGCTGATCTAAACGTTTGGCACATCGGTGTGTGTGTGTGTGTTGATTGTGTTGTGTTTCTCCAGCTGGGCAGAGTTGGGGGTGTGTCGTTCTCTGGAGCACCTGGATCTGTCGGGTTGTGACAAAATCACGGACCGCACGCTGAAGATTCTGTCGCAGGGATTGGGCGATTTATCGGCGTCCAGTCCAGATCGCAGAGCCCCGCCCTCTCCCATCAAACTACAGGACGAGCTCTCCCTTCCACCAATAGGACACAGCTGCCAGGATCTCATATTCAAGCGGAGGCCTGGGGGGCGTGGCTCAGGATGTGGCCCCGCCCACGTGTGGGTTCTCGATCCGGTGAAACTAGCCGACATCGAGGACGCAGCTGATTGGAGCAGACGAGGGGGCGTGTCTGCACAGGAAAGTGGGCGTGGCAGCATCAGCGGCTCGTGCTGCTGTAGGAGAAGCCGGAGGCGGAGCTTCAGGACTGGTATTAGCTCCTCCCACTGGCAGTACAGCTCAAGGGGCGACGCCCTCTGTGGTCACTCCACCTGCTGCACCTCCGATGTGCCGCTCTGGACTGTGAGAGAGGCGCACTGTGACCTCCAGGCCACAGGGGGCAGTGTTGATTTTCGGACTAAATGCTCGTTTGAGGGCGAATCTTGCCCCGAGCGGCACAACAGGACTGACCAATCGGGAGCCAGTCGCACACTCCGGTTCCTCAGCCTATCCGGATGCTATCAGATCACGGATCTCGGCCTGAGGTACAGAACACGCCACACTATGATATCTGCACTGCTATTGGACCGTTGTGCTATTAGTGTGTGTGTGTGTGTGTGTGTGTGTTGCAGGTGTCTCTCTCAGCGTGGAGGACTTCCTGTTCTGGAGCATCTCAATCTGTCCGGCTGTCTGCTCATCACGGGGGCGGGGCTTCAGGAGCTGGTGTCCGCTTGCCCCGCCCTCAACATCGAGCACTTTTACTACTGCGATAACATTAACGGTAATCGCACATCATCATCATAGCACAGCCGTATTTATGCTTCATGAACACTGAACACAACTGCTGTCCATAATTAACCACAAAAACATCACTTTTAATTAATAACTCACTCACTCACACACACGTCACGAATCATCTCACTTATATCAGACTTTCCCAAACTGATAAAAAGTTATTAATAATAAATAGTGCTATATTTCGATTGAAAAAATATATTTTGATTTAATATTATAAACAATAATTCAACTATTCTAATCTAAAAAATAGATAATTTGTAAAATATAATTAAACATACTAAAATAAGATGAAATCAGAGCAGTTTTATTTGTTTTATAGTTTTTAATATTTTAAAACTATTTTAAGATTTATAGTTTTTTTATTAATTACATTTTTTATATATATATATACAGTTTATTAATTTAAATTTTTATATATATATATATATACAGTTTATTAATGTTATTTTTATATATATACACAGTTTATTCACTTTATATATATATATATATA
>JARQWZ010001600.1:130000-147500 GCA_033150135.1 Gobio occitaniae
ACTCTGTGTAGGGGGATCATGGAGTCCGAGACGCTGTAGAAGGACAGAAGGCCGGCCCGGTGGTCCAGATACACCCCGATCCGGTGGGACAGGGGGACTCTGACCTCCACCTCCTCGTTATCGTGCACCAGGGCATATCTGAATATGGAGCAGTCCAGACTCCAGGATTGGCTGTTGTACCCAAACCCGCTGTGGTCGTCTTGGCCCGTTCTGCAGATGTCCTTGTAGGACAGGGCGATATCGGCCCCGTAATGCCCGGTCCAGACGACCTCCCAGTAGCAGCGGCCCATCAGACCTTCCCTGCTCAGCACCTGCGCCCACCACTGGAACCGGTCCTGGTGTTCTGGGTAAGACTGGGGCTCAGTGGTGCAGTCCACAGCCCGGTTCTGCTCCGTCAACCGGAGGTTCCTGTGGGCCGTGTTTGGGTCCAGACTCAAGGCAACCTGAACTGGTGGCAGATGAGAAACAAGGTGAAGATGTAAAGACTTGGATCTCCCTCATGAAGTAAGTACATCGCCCGACTCGGGAGGGCATTTATATTTCTCCAGGTTGTCCAACACATTAAATTGTGTTTAGAAGGGATGTCCATGGGAACCTGGGAAATATAAATGCCCTCCCGAGCCGTGTCCTGGTAAGTGCCCTTAACTTTGTATCATATTTTTAACCCCTTAACTGTCACCCCCCTTTTTGAGAATACACATGAAAATGCACTATCCAAACTTAAAGCTACACTGTGTAACTTTTTTAGTTTATTCTTATCTAAAAACACTTAGTTCTTTCAAAAATATATGTGCTCATTAATGTATATTTACTTCTTTCTAGTAATAAAGTATTCTCGTAAGTTTATAATATGCCATTGAAAATACATACGGGTGAGAGGTTCGAATGCGGGTCGCCATGTTGCCCCTCCATCTTGAAAGTACATTAGCCAAAGAGGGACATACCCGTAAATTCATGCTTCGCCTTTGGCGTTTTAACACTCGATGGCACCGTTTCGAATGTGGACGAGGACGAACTGGAAGCCATATTAATCTTGGACTAAATCGGCCACCGTAGGAGTTAAAACGAAATCGGAATTGAGAGGAACAGAAACTAATATTCACTGGATGGTCATATACCTTTTCACCACTAGATGGGGGAAAATATCACACAGTGTAGCTTTAAAGAATGCTTTGGATTATAGACCTAAGTTTGGTCTTGTTTTAAAGCAGAAGTGAAAGCAAGAATATGAAAGTGTGAAAAAGTTATGGAAGTTAAAATTTTCTGTAAATTAAAAATACTGCACTAATTATTTTTTATTTCATATAAAATATATATTTTACAAAAAATGTTTTAATCTAAATTTACTATAAAATCAAAGCCATATGTCTAACCAAGTTGTGTTCCAAATTTGAAGTTGACATCACAAAAATTGAAGTTCCCATGAGATTTTGTTTAGGGCGCTGTACCAAAAACAGCCACCGGGTGTCATTCAAATTCCATTGATTGTTTATTGATGCATTTTCCTGTAAATTTCTGTCCAAATATCGCAAAAAAGTCACCAAATATGGACCCTTGAGACTCAGACCTTTCCGACGATATGCGTTTTGTCAAGATTGGAAAAGATTTTTATTATAAAGTCGTTAAATTAACTTTTGTTATATGAAACATGACGCCGCCCACTAGGGGGAGGAGCCCACTAGAATAATTAAGAGTACTGTTTCCATGGTAACACAATGTACGATTTCGAAACGGTTTTCACAGGATGAATTTTGAGTTTGTAATCTTTCAAATGATACCTAACTTATGATAATTACTAAACCTCTTTAGTAATTATCATAAATTAGGTATCATTTGAAAGATTACAAACTCAAAATTCATCCTGTGAAAACCGTTTTGAAATCGGACGTTGTGTTACCATGGAAACGTTACTATAAATTCTTCTAGCGGGCTCCTCCCCCTAGTGGGCGGCGTCATGTTTCATGTTGTATTTTCACTTAAAATAGGCTAATAACGAATAAAAAAATAAACATTCGTTTGAAAGTAATTAAAGAGGAAATTATGAGTTAAGCAATATCATACGAGCAAGAGTGCCATTTTCCAGAGTAGCCTATATCAGCACGATTGCAAAATGCAATATTAATTTTATACAACTGTTCAATAAACAAGTTGTCATTTTTTACAGTTTTGCTCTATTTTTCCAACAAAAATAGATTCAAACAAAGTATAGGTTTCGTTCTCGAATAATTCACCGTTTTTGAACAGTCGGTTAGAACGAATTATAGTTGAATGATTCTAGAATCCACTCACACCGCCAAATATACTGGCAGTTTATAGTTTCATAGGCCTGGATTAATTAAAAATTTCCCAACATTTCATATTTCTATAATTCAAATATTATATTTAGAACATAAATCTAAAAATCTCATTACATATTTAGGCAATTGTAATTACAGTGTAAGTGGATTTTGATAAATGGTAAGATGGATTTTTGATACTGATTTTTGATACTGATTTCATTTAATTCTATAACAGTCATAGTGTATCGTGGTAAATAGTGTAGCCTAATTACTTTAAAAGATGGTCAACAATATGTAACGTTACCTTTATAAGAGGTGTGCCCTAAAAAGTGAGCATGCAATTTTGAGAACACCAAGGAAAGGGCACGTGTTTTAAGTATCCAAACAGACTAAAGAACAAGTTTGCACAGCCTGTTTGGTTTACCTGTTTAGCCTACACGTTATTAACGTGCGTTTTGTCCGACTCCTAGTGGGCGTCCTCGACGCATGATTTACCATATAAGCTCGTGTTCTAAACGTGCGCTCTGGGGTCACGGAAAACTGAAACGCTAATTTTTTAAATAGCAAATCACGCGTCGAGGACGTGCGCTTTGAAGCGTCAAATGCTGTCAAATCGCAATCAGACGCCCGCACAAGCGTATATGAACACTTTGGCTTGCCACCGGCGCGCCCACTCGCGATATTCCATTATTATCCAAAATTCCATTATGGAATCTTATGAGGGCGCCTACTCTAGCCTGTTAGTCCTCTAAAATGTATATATATATATAATATTGAGGAAATACAGAAATGATTTAGAAACGCACAACAGCAGCTACATATAGAATATATATATATATATATATATATATATATATATATATATATATATATATATATATATATATATATATATATATATATATATATATATATATATAAAATGTTTTTCGCTTTGGCGCCCCCAAGGTGTAGCGCATACCCACTTTTTTTACGCCACTGGTCCAAGTCACCGGACTAATCTTCTCGGTACTTCAAAAGTGGTACTACAGCAGGGATGGGCAATTCCAGTCCTCGAGGGCCACTGTCAATCCAACCCTGATAAAACTCACCTGCCTGTAGCCTTCTAGTAATCCTGAAGACATTGATTAGCTGGTTCAGGTGTGTTTGATTAGGGGTCGGATCTAAACTCAGCAGGACAGTGGCCCTCGAGGACTGGAATTGCCCACCCCTGTACTACAGCAACAGGTCTGGGGGGAAATTGCTCCGGGTAATTTCGGTGGAAAAGGGGCTTTAGTATGTAAGACAGAACTTGGGGTGAGTTTACACTTGGCATGTTAAGGCTGAAAAGAACACGGACCAAAGACATGTGAACGAACCAAAAACAGGACAGGATGTCATAAGGTGCGACCCTAAAAAGGACAGAATGCTCAAGCATACCTGTCTCTTCTTGTCATAGCTGTAATGTTGCCCATTAGAGTTCAGTACAGGCGTCAGAACCGCGTCTCCTCGCAGCAGATCTTGGTTTTTGTGTGTGTGTGTAGTCTTGCATAGAGGACGACTTCAAAACTCCTGAAGTGTTTCCAGTTAAGTGTGCCTTATACATCTGACGTTCAGCCAAGTTCTCAGCTGGTTAAAATGCCATCATATGTAGGCTACGCACATACATCAAGCGCGTTTATCCCAGCACACAGCATTGTTTTGGATGGTCGTTAAGTTCCGACGCAAAATATATGTAATAAAATCCAACCAATCAGGTTGTGAACATATCCCTACGCCTTTAGGTTTGGTATCTTTAGGTTCGGTGTTAAAATGCCAATGTGAATGCTAAGCGGACCAGGGCTAAAATGTTTTTAGGAACAAGCGAACCGAACTACAAGTGTGAACACACCCTTAAACTTCGGTAATCAATCAAGGACTAAGGAAGGGATGGGCAACGTCGGTCCTGTAGAATTGAACTCCATCCCTATTCAAACACACCTTAACAAGCCAATCAATGCCTTTAGGATTACTAAGGCTAAACGCAGGTGTGTTGGAGCTAATCTCCGCAGGATACCGGACCATCCATGGACTAAGGGAGGAGTGATTGTTCCCACCAATCCAGCTCAGCGCATATCCCGACTTCCACCCAATTTCATTGGTTAAGGTAAGAGTGTAGGGAGGGTCAGGAGTTAGGATTTGTTGTAGCATTGTGTAGGCAATCAGACCTGTGATTGACTTGACCAATGAAGTCTTTACAATCGGCTGAGCTGAACTGGTTTGGGGAGGGGGGAAATCACACCTAAGGAATAGGGAGGGAATTTGCCTTTCATTGGGGAAGTTTTGGTTCTTTTTAAATGTAAGCAAAAGGAATGACTTACACTGTAGAAAGTCCTCCCTCGTTTTGGGTTCTAGCGGCAGTAGGATCTTCTCCGCAGTCACTAGAGAGAGAATGGATTGGTTATTTGGAAATATGCAGACTTTCACAAAGGGGGGGGGGGGGGGGGGGGGGGCATGTAGAATTTTTTGAAGTACCATGTTATGCTGCGTTCACACCAAACGCGATTATAGAGCGTCAAAATCGCATCTAGTTGGACACTTGAACATTTTGAATCCATCCTCAGCGAATTGGACACACGTATAAATCGAGCATTTGAGGCGAAATAGATCCAGGAGGCGGTCCAGGAGAAATTGGTGAGCGCGGGGCACAACCTAACGCGGGGTTAGTTGTAACACGCATGTTTTAACCCTTTCCACACATGCCAGAATGAACTCAGTGTATTTACTGGTTGCCATATCAACATTATTTAGAGAAAAAATTGCGCCAAAATTAAACAATCTGTGGAAGATATTACTGAACATGTATTTAACCAGAGCAAAGGTAAATTTCTCTGTTTTTTGTGTTTATTTAAAATAAGACAAATCCGATATTATTGTAATCTTATATTTCTTATTTAACAGCTGAGATGTTCTTTAATGCTGATCTAACAGCAGAAGACACAAGCCAAGATTTAAATCCCAGTTGCGCAGATGCGTTAAAATGAGCCCCTATTAGAAATATGCCATTATATTCTAAACTTTTATGAATTATTTAGCGAAACCATGAGAAAAGGGTGAATAATGTCTTAGAGTTAATGTTCAGAAATGCTTAATTATTATTATGTTTTGAACTATGCTGTATAGTTGTATTTAGCGATGTGTTTGTTGTCAAACTCAAAAATGCGAATATTTTTAATGATTAAAAAATGCCTTTATTTTATTTTAAAAAGTTAATAATTGTATTTTGTTGACAAAATATTTGAGTTTTTCTTGTATATTTTTTTGATTATATCAGATAACATTTTAAGCTGTTATTTGGTCATGTTACAATGTACCCCACCTATGGGGCATGTTGTCACATTTCACTTCCATTCTTTCGGGGTAAATCAAGAAAAAAGTATACACTGTATTAATGAAACAAAACCACATAATTGTACTAGACGTGTGTGCAATTAATGTGGGAAAAAATAAATACTCTAAACCCCAAGTGGATTTACACAAACTGAGAAAGTCAAAAAGTGTTAGGTTGTGCCCCGCTCTGTCATAAAACACAACTCTGCCTCTTTTCATTTTCATTAAAAATATATATTAAACATGAATAGCCACACAAATGTGGCCCAGGCAACTCTTACATTATCTTCACTGCATGTATATTTAAATTTCCTTAAAAAATAAAGTTATGAAACTTCTCTTTGCCCTCAGTCAAAACGATTTGGCAAGCAACAAAAGATACTATGATGCTAGATTCATGACACCAAAGATGGGCCGTTAGATCTAGACAAGACGAATTATATCTAATGTTTAACCCCTACAGGACGGCAGAAGGACTGGCTGAGGAAAGGCTGCTCTCGCCGGGGTTAATGAGCGCTGAGCAACTCCAAAAACGCAATATATATATTTTTTTAAATAGGCGCTCTCTTTATAAATAAACCACAGACTGGAGCTTTAAACAACTACATTCTCACCTGAAAAAGTCTTAAAACTACTATTAGTACTTTTAAATTATGCAGGGTTTCTCATCACGTCACTTCACCATGTGACAGCAGCGAGCAGGCTCCTGATTGGTTAACGCGGCGCGAATTGACGCCAAAGTTTAAAAATTTAAACTCAGGCGTCAGACGCGAATTAGCTTCAAACGCGTGAATGCACAAAAAGCACCACTCGCGCAAGACGCTCAATTCGCGTCAAATTTGCGTCATTTGCGCGAACTGGGCGCACGAATGAGGCGGAATCGCGTCCATCGCACCGCAGGACTTTCATTCGCGCGTCAACATGCCTTTCCGTTGACTTAACATTAAAATCACTCGCTCCAGACGCTCTATTCGCGTTTGGTGTGAACGCGGCATTAGGCATGACCATCTGTCCCTGCAGAGTTGAGCCCCTCAAGCACACCTGCCTGCAGTGTTTCAGGTGTGTTTGATAAGGGATGGAGCTAAAGTCTGGAGGACGGTGGCCCCCAAGGGCTAGACTAGCCCATCACTGCACTAAGGGGACATGGAAAAGATATGAGATGAGAGGAAATATTACATTTTTAAATGCTTTTGCATTCCCCTGAGAAACTCTTGAGGTCCCTCACAAAACAGTTGCATTTCCCTGAGAAACTTTGTGTTGGGGAACTGGGGAATGCATATGCATTGAAATATAATTTTTCCTTTGGATTCCATGAGTATAGATTGCATGGAGAACTACTCTCTTAAAAAATAAAGGTTCCAAAAGGGGGGTTTTGTAGTAATGCAATAGGACAATTTGGGGTTCCCCAGAAGAACCTTTCTGTTAAGAGTTTAAGCATCCAACAATCTGAAGAACCTTTTGTGCAATGGGAATGTTTCATGGATAGTTCTTCATGGATCTATTGACGCCAAATCGAAACCTTTAGTTTTTAAGACTGTAGTATACCCTACTCTTGACTTCAGCCCACCCAACTGTACCAACTGTTCAGATAAAGATGCCGAAATCCACCAATTATTAGGTCAGTGACTGGCTGCCATGCAACTTCTGGGAGTACTTGTTGCTTTTGGATTGGAAATTTTGTCCACAGCGATCTAGTAGTAGTAGCCCCATACTTTGACTACTACTAGATCCTTTTAAACCTCTTTGGTGTGGACCAAATTTGTAATCATAAAACATTACCTGCTGAGAATATCCTGGTCATTTCCAGTCTCCAAATGTCCTCTATTTGTGCTGTTAATGAGGAGAGGGACTTGATCACTTCTCCGAAAGAGAACTGTGGGTTAGTAGTTAGGCTGGGAAAGTCAGTACACTGAGAAGTCGGCCAACGAGATTGGACCTCCTACGAGATTTGGAGATAATCAGGAGTAAGGGTGCTACAGCAGATTTGGATCATTTTTATCCTAAGCGTCTTGCAAAGGAATCAAATCTCTGATCATTGAGTCACTTAGTCAACCCAAGTCCTCATTGGCCGAAAGACTTACCAGTTGTTGATCATGTATAATACATGCTTCATTTCACGCAATTCTGGTCCTGGAGGGCCAACGTCCTGCAGAGTTTAGCTCTGGCCTAGAAGATTGTGGTAATCCTCGATTGGTTCAGGTGAGTTTAATTGGGGTTGGAGCTAAACTTTGCAGGATGTTGGCCCTCCCAGAGCACCTGTTACCTGGAGGAAATGGATGTGATCCTCAGTATGTGAAAGCTCCTCCAGCTCGGACTGTTTCCTCCTCAGCTTTGAGATCTCCTGTTCCAGACCTTCCGAATGTCCCTGAATTCGGCCCAACTCCGCGTTCATCTGAGTTTGGACCAGCGCAGTCATCTCCGCGTGGCTTCTCCGTATAAAGCCAAGCAGTTCGGTAAAGATCCGGTCGCCTTCTTCCTCTGTGGCTAGACCCAGGTTCTGTTGGTGGACATGACAGATCTACTTAAAGGATTAGTTCACTTTTAAGTAAACTTTTGCTGATAATTTCCTCACCCCCATGTCATCCAAGATGTCCATGTCTTTCTTTCTGCAGTCGAAAATAAATTAAGGTTTTGGATGAAAACAGTCCAGGGTTTTTCTCCATATAATGGACTTCAATGGGCTCCAAACGGTTCAAGGTCCAATTGGCAGTTTCAGTGCAGCTTCAAAGGGCTTTAAACTACACCAGATGATGAATAAGGGTCTTATCTAGCCAAACCATCAGTTTCTGTGAGAAACCCAGCAGTATTTATGCTATTATTTTACCTCTTAACAGACAAACGTGATCATCTCTGAGCTCAGCCATAACTTCCGTTAAGTGAGGTCAAAATACGAGCGTGGTCATAGATATATCGATCGTAGATGCCTCATTCTATTGATCCGTACAAGCGCTAAAGAGGCATCTACGTATACATCTATGACCACGCTCATATTTTGACCTCACTTAGCGGAAGTTATGGCGGAGCTCAGAGACGGTCGCGTTCGTCTGATAAGAGATAAAATAATAGCATAAATACTGCTGGGTTTCTCGCAGAAACTGATGGTTTGGCTAGATAAGACCCTTATTCATCATCTGGTATCATTTAAAGCCCTTTGAAGCTGCACTGAAACTGTCATTTGGACCTTGAACCGTTTGGAGCCCATTGAAGTCCATTATATGGAGAAAAACTCTGGACTGTTTTCATCCAAAACCTTAATTTCTTTTCGACTGCAGAAAGAAAGACATGGACATCTTGGATGATATGGGGGTGAGTAAATTATCAGCAAAAGTTTATTTAAAAGTGAACTAATCCTTTAAGCATTTTTTTGGTTGTAACTTGTGTCCCATCTTCCATTGTTCATGGTTCAACTCACTTTGGGAAGTCAATGGCTTATAGTTTCTGCCTATTAATCTGAGGTAAAATAAACTTTTAAATGAGCCATGAACTTACCCTGAGGGTACCTGCAGCCTTTTGGATTTCCTTCAGCTCAGTCTCTCGACCCATAACCATCTGCTTGGACTTTTCCAGCTGCCTCTGGAAACCATTGGACAACAAGACTTCTCAATCAGCTCCCTCGGTTGTGCATTGGTGTATAGTGTACACTAATTGGTGCACTGGTAAGGATCCTGGCTCACTACACATTGGGACATTGATGAATCTTTCCAGCTACATGTCAACGTCATTACTGGTTTGTCTGAACAATCGCAGAACTGATATATTTCTGACATTATTTGTAAATTACTAATAAATGATACCTGCATTATATGCACTACCTGTCTATCAATGTATACGTTTATGATGAAGTATGATTAAAAAGCAGTTTTTATAAAATTTTTGACACTGTTTTGACCATTTCAGCGCACTGGAAGGATTTTGCGATTGAGACGGTCCTTAAAATGGCCTGGTCAACTCAAAAGAATTAATTTGTTTGAGTAGGGTAAACTTAAATTAAACAAATTAGTTCTAGTATTAAGAACTTTTTTCGTTAGAGTTTACAAAACTGACCAATATTTACGTGATCATAATTATCCGATGTTTTGAGTTTTATGAACTTGTTTCTCTAAATTTAGACGAACTTAAATTTAACTGAAACTGCGCTGGGATTTCTATTTCCCAGCATGCTTTGCCATGACACTCGAAAGGGAGGATAAATGTTCAAATTCTGTGCCAAATACACTCATTCAGGATTCAAACAAGTTTCGGAAAGTTTTCTTTTTTGAGCAGTATGATGTCATAAAGGGCGGAATTCCTTTTATGGGCACTTCTCCCGGATGAGCACGCACACACACACACACACACACACACATATCACTCAGAGCGAGAGCAAGAGCGTGTCCATCAATGAGCTTCGTTCGGATTACAGGAACGGTCGGCGGCGCAGGCATTGTGTTTTTAGACATGAGATCAACAATGTCACTAAAGAAGTGTGTGTGTGTGAGGGCAAGATCACCTTTTTCAGCTTTACAAATAACCCAGAGTTAAGGGAACAGTGGATGCAGTTTGTGTTTCCGGAGTTCTGCAAGTGTCTGTGTTTGTTCCTGGTCATGAGTGGAAACTGCATCAGATGTGTGTGTTTTGTTGGCAATCGGCGCGTAAGTGCATATTTGTGTGTGTGTGTGTGTGTGTCTTTTGCTCCGCCCACTACACACCTCCACGGACTCGGCTGTTTTCAGAAAGAATCGGTACAGTGTATCTGTCTTTTATAAATATGATAAACTAAAGACTCTTGGGAGATATGAAGGAACAACACTACTCTATAGATACTCAAGATTAACACGAGAAGCTGTGTTAAGTACACTTTAATGTTAAGGTGGAGGTTTAGTAGTGTTCAATGTTTTCCTATGCTAGTTTAGAGGAGTTTCTGTTATGTTGGGTTTTTGGGGAAGGGTTTACCGATTGCCATCATTTAGTTTGAGAACAGATGAATGTTAAAGTCCCACTGAAGGGCCTTGAAACGTGCAGAATTATTCAATGTGTTGACAATTTCAACTGAAACATGAGGACAGGACGGGACATATTTACACCGAATCATTCCCTATCCCCATTGTTTAGTTGACTTGATAAGAAGTTTATAAGTTTAAAAGATTACCTGCTACTCATTAGATGAACTAACGTTTTTTAAGTTGACTTTATGTGGAGCAAATGATTTGTCAACTTAAAAATTGAATGCGATAAGTTGACGTTTTTTTTTTTTTAAATTAGCGCAACTTTTTTTACAGTGTAGATTTAGAATCAAACCCTTTTGGGACGGTAATTGTTTCTCGTGGGGTCGTAAGGAATTGTCATCATTGTCAGGGGCTAGTCAGGGATTTTATTGCCGTCTGAATCCAAAATGTCAGTGTTTTTCTCCCACCACCTGCATAAAAATCTCCGGCCGAATTACCTACTGTTTTTAGACAAACACCAAGCTCGTGTGGTGATTTTTAATTGCCTTGCGAATCTACATCTCCTAAGGTTTCAAGGTTTCAAAATTCACTGTTTATATCCTTTTTGACCCCTGCGGAGCACCGTACAGTTGCGCTTCGATGTCATTTGAATGCATTTTAAAGATCTAGCCTACACTTTTATTACTAAAATGCTGGCGAGTATTTACAAGAGCAATATATTTAATCCCCGCTCAAAACATAAAAAGAAGAAAAACACGTGAACACTTGAAATGGGCCGTTATTATTATATCTGTCAGCATTATGTTTATAAGAGGCTCATTTCCATGTGGAATAAAATTACATCCTTTATTTTTGAGATAAAACACAAGACAGAAAACCATTTTAACTGTAATGCACGTCTATATATCTTCCTATTTTTAAACGGATTTAAATAATTCAATAATAATCAGGATATTATTTTCCTATATTAAATTAAATATGCATTTATGCTAATTATACCAAGCATATGGCATTTTATTTACTGCATATAATCATGTTATTGAGCATGTGAGCATCGTTCCCGATCACAAAACTCGTGAATAAATCACATCTGAACGCACAAGTTTATCACATTTATTTTTATGGACGTCCACATGAGAAACAGTTACTGTCTGAATAGGGCTTTAGCCTTTATTGTCATTGCTTATATACAACATAATTCCAGAGACTGCTCAGCGGCGCTACAACACACACACACTCAGGTGCAGCAGGTAAGACAGGAAAGTGCAGTAAGAGGTAACAAACAGATACTGCACTGTTCACAGTAATTGTTCATATATAAATAGTGCATAAGTTTAGTTTAGGGACTGGATGGTGACCGGGGTGTGAAGAGTCCTTAAAGGTGCAGTGTGTAATATTCATGAGGATTTATTGACAGTATAATACACATAATGATGTTTCCAGTGGAGTATAAAGACCTTACATGATGAACCGTTATGTTTTTATTACCTCAGAATGAGCCGTTTCTATCTACACACACCACGGGTACAGTGAAGCCGCCATTTTGCGCCATGTTTCTACAGTAGCCCTAAACGGACAAACTTCTCTACAGAGCGCTAGTCACTCTCTGCTGTCTCACGCGACGATATCTTTTTCCTGTGTTGGCCACCGTAGCTTCTCAATGTGCTTTGAAAGGGAGGTGTGAGCGTGATTGCAATTCACAACCTCACCACTAGATGCCGCTAAAACTTACACACTGCACCTTTAAATGTGATATTACTTACTGATTAGTTCAGCTTGTTTCCAGCCATGTTAGTTACTAGTAGTAGCTGAAGTGTTAATGTAGTACTACTCATTAGTCCGGAACATTATTTTAAACCAATTCATTATTAGGGGCCAAGCACCGAAGGTGCGGAGGCACCTATTGTAATCGTTAGATTTCTTCTTATTATTATTATTATTCTGCCATTGTAGCCACCTACTGGTCCGGAGATACGAAAAATGGCTATTTTTGCTTATAACTTCTGAACCGTTTGTCCAAAAATCATAAATTCGGGACGTCATGCCGAGTCAACTGATATCCAATTTTACCATAGCGGGCGGCCATTTTGGCTGTCGGCCATTTTGAATTATGTGCTAAAATGCTGTATTTTATGAACACATGAACGGATTGTTATGAAACTCGGTATGGGTCATCAGCTCGATGCCCTGAAGGAGCCTGAGAAGTTTCGAAACAGCGCCTCCTAGTGGATTGTTTTTCTTCAAATGCTTATAATTTTGGGTGAGATTGACTTATTTTCATGAGAGTCTATATTATTATACACTATTAATGTATAATAATAACAATTAATATAGTTAATTGAGTCGTCTCCTGAATCCTTGCCGAGTCCAACGATACCAGACTTGCCAGGTTTCGGCGTATGGTTTGTGCAGCGTTGTAATTTAGCGCTTAAAAAACGTTAGCTGATATCTTCGAAAACCGCTAGTCCGATCGAGACGAAACCAGCGCCAGAAGTTCGGAAAAATAGGTCGATAGCTACACATTATTGCCCAAATGTCAAAATATTGATAGTGAGGGATAGTCAAATCCAATCAAAGTCAAATGTCAGTCATTTTTTACGTGTTTTTTCATATAAATGTCTATAACTCCAAAATTGACACACACGTATGGGCTCACTCCGAGGACACATAAAAAAATGGTGGGATTGTGCCTCTTGGTGGCGATATAATAGAACAAAACATGAAATTCCCATCGACTACAATGCAGTATTATGATGATAAAAATTCTAGGCCTGTGTTTTAATAACCCTCTGGCGTAGCATTACGAAACTCGGGATGTGTCTTTGGGACCATGCCCTGAAAGTACTCAAAGTTTTGAAGCAGCGCCACCTTTTGGTCAAAATTTTAAAAAAATGCTACAAACATTTGAGTAAATTAGCTTATTGTAATAAAACTGGTTATAATAGATTCCTTGGCTCATGCCGAGAACATAGATACCAATTTTGCCATATTCGGCCTAGTTTCCTGTCCTCCATCTTGTAATTTGCTAAAAAAAAATATTTTTCAAACTCTTCCTAGACCGTTTTTCCGTTTTTCACCAAAATCGAATCGTATCATCTTCAGACTGTGCCGACAAAAGATTATGGATTTTGCGTTGCTAGATGAAACCGTTTTCGTATATGGCAGCGACGAAGTTGAAGCATGATGCCAAAATGACTCTTGAGGCTGTATCTCTGCAATGCTTTGACATATTGACACCAAACTTTGCATGTGTCATTTTCACCTCACTCTGATCACACCACATCAATTTTGTAACTGCGCTACCTTTTGGTCAAAAGTGATAAACCATTAAATCATATTATTAGTGACTCTTTATATGATATTTCAGCCATTTTGCCTAAAATCATCTTAAACTGTATAATTGCTCATTGTTGCAGTTGGTCTGACGCTCTCAGCCACGTTGACATGTCTTGTGTCTTGTCATCTTATTTGCGCGGTATACACTCACCTAAAGGATTATTAGGAACACCTGTTCAATTTCTCATTAATACAATTATCTAATCAACCAATCACATAGCAGTTGCTTTAATGCATTTAGGGGTGTGGTCCTGGTCAAGACAATCTCCTGAACTCCAAACTGAATGTCAGAATGGGAAAGAAAGGTGATTTAAGCAATTTTGAGCGTGGCATGGTTGTTGTTGCCAGGCGGGCCGGTCTGAGTATTTCACAATCTGCTCAGTTACTGGGATTTTCATGCACAATCATTTCTAGAGTTTACAAAGAATGGTGTGAAAAGGGAAAATCATCCAGTATGCGGCAGTCCTGTGGGCGTAAATGCCTTGTTGATGCTAGAGGTCAGAGGAGAATGGGCCGACTGATTCAAGCTGATAGAAGAGCAACTTTGACTGAAATAACCACTCGTTACAACCGAGGTCTGCAGCAAAGCATTTGTGAAGCCACAACACGCACAACCTTGAGGCGGATGGGCTACAACAGCAGAAGACCCCACCGGGTACCACTCATCTCCACTACAAATAGGAAAAAGAGGCTACAATTTGCACCAGCTCACCAAAATTGGACAGTTGAAGACTGGAAAAATGTTGCCTGGTTTGATGAGTCTGGATTTCTGTTGAGACATTCAGATGGTAGAGTCAGAATTTGCCGTAAACAGAATGAGAACATGGATCCATCATGCCTTGTTACCACTGTGCAGGCTGGTGGTGGTGGTGTAATGGTGTGGGGGATGTTTTCTTGGCACACTTTAGGCCCCTTAGTGCCAATTGGGCATCGTTTAAATGCCACGGCCTACCTGAGCATTGTTTCTGAGCATGTCCATCCCTTTATGAGCACCATGTCCCCATCCTCTGATGGCTACTTCCAGCAGGATAATGCACCGTCACAAAGCTCCAATCATTTCAAATTGGTTTCTTGAACATGACAACGAGTTCACTGGACTAAAATGGCCCCCACAGTCACCAGATCTCAACCCAATAGAGCATCTTTGGGATGTGGTGGAACGGGAGCTTCGTGCCCTGGATGTGCATCCCACAAATCTCCATCAACTGCAAGATGCTATCCTATCAATATGGGCCGACATTTCTAAAGAATGCTTTCAGCACCTTGTTGAATCAATGCCACGTAGAATTAAACAGTTCTGAAGGCGAAAGGGGGTCAAACACAGTATTAGTATGTGTTCCTAATAATCCTTTAGGTGAGTGTACAGCTATATTTAATCATTACACATTTGTTCTGATGAGTCGTGGATGTTTGTAGACCCAAACAAGTTCACCCAAAGTTAAAAACTTGGACTCAAAGTGACCTGATACCTGTGTGTCTGCTCGTTCTGTGGCGGCTGAGACCATGTCGTGTCCTTTGTGGGTCGAGTCCAGCATGCAAAGACAGCAGATGCACTGGCGGTCAGTGCGGCAGTAAACCTCCAGGAGCTTGTGATGGTCGCGGCACATCTTACCCTGGAGCTGTCCGGTGGGCTGCACCAGTGTGTGTGCTTTCCCCGCGCTCAGGTCGTTGTGCATCTGGAGGTGTGTGTCACAGTAAGACGCCAAACACACCAGACAAGTCCTGACGGCTTTCCCAGCGCAGGAGTCGCACTCCACGTCCTCATTCTCATTCTCAAGTCCTGTCCTCTCCAGCTGCTCTGCGACCCAAACCACGGGTTCCTCCGGGTCTGTCCCGCACCGAGGGCATGTGCTTTCATTCAGGTCCTGGAGGCAAACCGAGCACACGAGTGGAGCCTTCTCATCTGCCATTTGCATGGAGGACAGGGAGCTCTGTGTTAAAGGGAAAAAAGACTTTCGTTTTCTTTTCCTCATTCGTGTGCTGGATGTGGGTGGGACTCTCTAATGTGTGTGTGTGTGATAAAGAGAGACACGAGTCGACTGAGCAATGCTCTATAATGTCAAACCCAAACAGAGAGACAGACGGTTGCGTGCCTGTGTGGTTAGATAAACAATCCAGAAAAACCAGCTAGGACACGAGGGATAGCGTGAGGTTATTTAAAACACATAGTTTCAGTGTGTGTGTGTGTGTGCGTGCATACAGAGCAGAGGTGAGTTAGGGTTAGGGTGATTGTAAACTCTTGTTTTGTCATTGGTTTTATAGTGGTTTTCTCCCAGTACTGAGTGATTGTGTGATAAGGTTTAGCTACAGTATGTGGGCAGAGTCCAGATGCTGTGAACTTGTCAAACACACGCTTGTATAACACGTCAAGAGAGACAATAAAACCCAAATAGGAAGAGCCAAATATGGAGTGTTTCATAATTTCATTTGTTTTGTTTCATAATTTCATTTGTTCTGTTTGAGGAATTGCATGATTCATTGTTACATGTTATTTTTCTGACTTAGCAGTTTAAGATCTGTATTAATATTAAAAGTTTTTTTTTATTTTCACCTTTGTAGACTATATAATGCTGATCTGTATATTATTAATATAGATGTGTATGCGGAGGCAGTATAAAGCAGAAGTAGCCGCAATAAATGGACAACTTTTATTTCTAACATCAAGACACTGTTAAAAAAAAAAACGTAGATTAAGTACAATCAACTTGGATGAGTTTAATCGTGTATAACTTTTGTATAACTTATCAAAAATGAGTTGAATCGCATAACTTATAAAAAATGAGTTGAGAATTGAATCGTGTATAACTTATAAAAAATGAGTTGAATCTTGTATAACTTCTAAAAAATGCATTGAATCTATAACTTCGAAAAAATTATTGAATCTTGTAATACTTCTAAAAAATGAGTTGAATCTTGTATAACTTTTAAAAAATGTGTTGAATCGTGTATAACTTCTAAAAAATGCGTTGAATCTATAACTTCGAAAAAAGAATTGAATCTTGTATAACTTCAAAAAAATGAGTTGAATCTTGTATAACTTCTAAAAAATGCGTTGAATCTATAACTTCGAAAAAAAGAATTGAATCTTGTATAACTTCTAAAAAATGCGTTGAATCTATAACTTCTAAAAAATGCGTTGAATCTAGTATAACTTATAAAAAAAGCGTTGAATCTTGTATAACTTCTAAAAAATGAGTTGAATCTATTATAACTTCTAAAAAATGCGTTGAATCTAGTATAACTTCTAAAAAATGAGTTGAATCTTGTATAACTTCTAAAAAATGAGCTGAATCTTGTATAACTTCTAAAAAATGCATTGAATCTAGTATAACTTATAAAAAAATGTGTTGAATCTTGTATAACTTCTAAAAAATGCGTTGAATCTATAACTTCGAAAAAAATGCGTTGAATCTATAACTTCGAAAAAAATGCGTTGAATCTATAACTTCGAAAAAAATGCGTTGAATCTAGTATAACTTATAAAAAAATGCGTTGAATCTATAACTTCTAAAAAATGCGTTGAATCTAGTATAACTTATAAAAAAATGCGTTGAATCTTGTATAACTTCTAAAAAATGCATTGAATCTATAACTTCTAAAAAATTAATTGAA
>JARQWZ010001600.1:152500-167500 GCA_033150135.1 Gobio occitaniae
TACTTTTTGTACCCATTTTTGCCAACAGGATGGTAAATAATAAAAAAAATAGTTCATATATATACTGTATATGCTGTTATTGCTCATCACCTCCCAAAATAAGACATAAGAATGCAAAACATTTAATGTTGCTGTCAAATTATTATTTAAAAATGACTCATAACAGGGTTGAACACCATAACAGTGGATGAGCTTTCCATCATTATCCTGCATGGTTTACCATCAGTAATTTAATAACCATGTCAGATATGTCATTATATAATTTTGACCGGACAAACATTCTTCATTATATAGTCTAACAGGGTGGAACTTTAAGAGTGGGACAAGCAGTTTGTACAGTTGAATTCCAGCAGCAAAAATAAATGATGTCATTTCCTGAAAATGGTCTCAATGGAATTGTGGTCTTTTTTAGAAGTCGACAAAGTACATACTAACAGGGTAGAAGATGACTTCAGGGACAGGGCAAATTAAGAAAATAGTAAAAAAAAAAAAAAAAAAACTATTATTTCACATGATTTAAATGAATGATTAGAGGCAGTTTAGCCTATTCTATAACATAATCTAAAAAAGAGAGATTTTTATTATTTCATGGTTTATAGTTCTTGTGGAAGCTGAATACTTTGCACTGAGGACATGAAACAATTGAATGCATATATCAATAAAAAGGTGTGTAAAATACAAAATAGTATGTTTAATGTCTATTAAATCTGTTTAAGTGATGAAGAAGAACTATATATAATGTAAGCCGTTTCTTCTCAATATGTGACTCATTTTATAGAAAATATAAATAAATCATAGAGACAGAAAAGTCACTTGATAACCGGAACGACCCATCTACTAGAGTAATTTTACTATAGTTTTAGTAATTTTTCATAATGGTATTTAAATACCACGTTGTTCCATCATGTGTCCAAAACATTGTATTTTTAAAAGCAAGCACGTAACATGGTTTATGAATCGCAGCTGCCATTAACATATTATGGCAAAACATGAAAAATACTATAGTATATTATAGTAAAATTACTCTAGTAAATGCTAAAGTGTTGTTGAACCATACTATAGTAAAGATACAGTAAATTGTAGTATATTATAGTAAAATTACTCTAGTAAATGCTAAAGTGTTGTTGAACCATACTATAGTAAAGATACAGTAAATTGTAGTATATTATAGTAAAATTACTCTAGTAAATGCTATAGTGTTGTTGAACCATACTATAGTAAAGATACAGTAAATTATAGTATATTATAGTAAAATTACTCTAGTAAATGCTATAGTGTTGTTGAACCATACTATAGTAAAGATACAGTAAATTGTAGTATATTATAGTAAAATTACTCTAGTAAATGCTATAGTGTTGTTGAACCATACTATAGTAAAGATACAGTAAATTGTGGTACATTAGAGTAAAATTTCTCTAGTAAATGCTATAGTGTTGTTGAACCATACTATATTAAAGATATAGTAAATTGTAGTATACTATAGTAAAATTACTCTAGTAAAGGCTATAGTGTTTTTGAAGCATACTATAGTAAAGACACAGTAAATTGTAGTATATTATAGTAAAATTACTCTAGTTAATGCTATAGTGTTTTTGAACCATACTATAGTAAAGACACAGTAAATTGTAGTATATTATAGTAAAATTTCTCTAGTAAATGCTATAGTGTTGTTTAAGTTGACCATACTATAGTAAATATACAGTAAATTGTGGTACATTATAGTAAAATTACTCTAGTTAATGCTATAGTGTTTTTGAACCACACTATAGTAAAGACACAGTAAATTGTAGTATATTATAGTAAAATGTCTCTAGTAAATGCTATAGTGTTGTTGAAGTTGACCATACTATAGTAAATATACAGTAAATTGTGGTACATTATAGTAAAATTACTCTAGTTAATGCTATAGTGTTGTTTAACCATACTATAGTAAAGATATAGTAAATTGTGGTATATTATAGTAAAATTACTCTAGTAAAGGCTATAGTGTTTTTGAACCATACTATAGTAAAGACACAGTAAATTGTAGTATATTATAGTAAAATTCCTCTGGTTAATGTTATAGTGTTGTTGAACCATACTATAGTAAAGACACAGTAAATTGTAGTATACTATAGTAAAATTACTCTAGTAAAGGCTATAGTGTTTTTGAACCATACTATAGTAAAGACAGTAAATTGTAGTATATTATAGTAAAATTACTCTAGTTAATGCTATAGTGTTGTTGAACCATACTATAGTAAAGATACAGTAAATTGTAGTATACTATAGTAAAATTACTCTAGTAAAGGCTATAGTGTTTTTGATACATACTATAGTAAAGACACAGTAAATTGTAGTATATTATAGTAAAATTACTCTAGTAAATGCTATAGTGTTGTTGAACCATACTATAGTAAAGATATAGTAAATTGTAGTATACTATAGTAAAATTACTCTAGTAAAGGCTATAGTGTTTTTGAAGTTGACCATACTATAGTAAATATACAGTAAATTGTGGTACATTATAGTAAAATTACTCTAGTAAATGCTATAGTGTTGTTGAACCATACTATAGTAAAGACACAGTAAATTGTAGTAAATTATAGTAAAATTTCTCTAGTAAATGCTATAGTGTTGTTGAAGTTGACCATACTATAGTAAATATACAGTAAATTGTGGTACATTATAGTAACATTACTCTAGTTAATGCTATAGTGTTTTTGAACCATACTATAGTAAAGACACAGTAAATTGTAGTATATTATAGTAAAAATTCTCTAGTAAATGCTAGTGTTGTTGAAGTTGACCATACTATAGTAAATATACAGTAAATTGTGGTACATTATAGTAAAATTACTCTAGTTAATGCTATAGTGTTGTTGAACCATACTATAGTAAAGATATAGTAAATTGTGATATATTATAGTAAAATTACTCTAGTAAAGGCTATAGTGTTTTTGAACTATACTATGGTAAAGATACAGTAAATTGTGGTATATTATTATAAAATTACTCTAGTAATGCTATAGTGTTGTTGAACCATACTATAGTATAGATACAGTAAATTGTAGTATATTATAGTAAAATTACTCTAGTAAAGGCTATAGTGTTTTTGAACCATACTATAGTAAAGACACAGTAAAATGTAGTATATTATAGTAAAATTACTCTAGTTAATGTTATAGTGTTGTTGAACCATACTATAGTAAAGATACAGTAAATTGTAGTATACTATAGTAAAATTACTCTAGTAAAGGCTATAGTGTTTTTGAACCATACTACTGTATAGTAAAGACACAGTAAATTGTAGTATATTATATTAAAATTACTCTAGTTAATGCTATAGTGTTGTTGAACCATACTATAGTAAAGATACAGTAAATTGTAGTATACTATAGTAAAATTACTCTAGTAAAGGCTATAGTGTTTTTGAACCATACTATAGTAAAGACACAGTAAATTGTAGTATATTATAGTAAAATTACTCTAGTAAATGCTATAGTGTTGTTGAACCATACTATAGTAAAGATATAGTAAATTGTAGTATACTATAGTAAAATTACTCTAGTAAAGGCTATAGTGTTTTTTAACCATACTATAGTAAAGACACAGTAAATTGTAGTATACTATAGTAAAATTACTCTAGTAAAGGCTATAGTGTTTTTGAACCATACTACTGTATAGTAAAGACACAGTAAATTGTAGTATATTATATTAAAATTACTCTAGTTAATGCTATAGTGTTGTTGAACCATACTATAGTAAAGATACAGTAAATTGTAGTATACTATAGTAAAATTACTCTAGTAAAGGCTATAGTGTTTTTGAACCATACTATAGTAAAGACACAGTAAATTGTAGTATATTATAGTAAAATTACTCTAGTAAATGCTATAGTGTTGTTGAACCATACTATAGTAAAGATATAGTAAATTGTAGTATACTATAGTAAAATTACTCTAGTAAAGGCTAAAGTGTTTTTTAACCATACTATAGTAAAGACACAGTAAATTGTAGTATATTATAGTAAAAATTTCTCTAGTAAATGCTATAGTGTTGTTGAAGTTGACCATACTATAGTAAATATACAGTAAATTGTGGTACATTATAGTAAAATTACTCTAGTTAATGCTATAGTGTTGTTGAACCATACTATAGTAAAGACACAGTAAATTGTGGTATATTATAGTGAAATTACTCTAGTAATGCTATAGTGTTGTTGAACCATACTATAGTAAAGATACAGTAAATTGTGGTATATTATAGTGAAATTACTCTAGTAAACACTATAGTGTTTTTGAACCATACTATAGTAAAGACACAGTAAATTGTGGTATATTATAGTGAAATTACTCTAGTAATGCTATAGTGTTGTTGAACCATACTATAGTAAAGACAGTAAATTGTAGTATATTATAGTAAAATTACTCTAGTTAATGCTATAGTGTTGTTGAACCATACTATAGTAAAGATACAGTAAATTGTAGTATACTATAGTAAAATTACTCTAGTAAAGGCTATAGTGTTTTTGATACATACTATAGTAAAGACACAGTAAATTGTAGTATATTATAGTAAAATTACTCTAGTAAATGCTATAGTGTTGTTGAACCATACTATAGTAAAGATATAGTAAATTGTAGTATACTATAGTAAAATTACTCTAGTAAAGGCTATAGTGTTTTTGAAGTTGACCATACTATAGTAAATATACAGTAAATTGTGGTACATTATAGTAAAATTACTCTAGTAAATGCTATAGTGTTGTTGAACTATACTATAGTAAAGACACAGTAAATTGTAGTAAATTATAGTAAAATTTCTCTAGTAAATGCTATAGTGTTGTTGAAGTTGACCATACTATAGTAAATATACAGTAAATTGTGGTACATTATAGTAACATTACTCTAGTTAATGCTATAGTGTTTTTGAACCATACTATAGTAAAGACACAGTAAATTGTAGTATATTATAGTAAAAATTCTCTAGTAAATGCTAGTGTTGTTGAAGTTGACCACACTATAGTAAATATACAGTAAATTGTGGTACATTATAGTAAAATTACTCTAGTTAATGCTATAGTGTTGTTGAACCATACTATAGTAAAGATATAGTAAATTGTGATATATTATAGTAAAATTACTCTAGTAAAGGCTATAGTGTTTTTGAACTATACTATGGTAAAGATACAGTAAATTGTGGTATATTATTATAAAATTACTCTAGTAATGCTATAGTGTTGTTGAACCATACTATAGTATAGATACAGTAAATTGTAGTATATTATAGTAAAATTACTCTAGTAAAGGCTATAGTGTTTTTGAACCATACTATAGTAAAGACACAGTAAAATGTAGTATATTATAGTAAAATTACTCTAGTTAATGTTATAGTGTTGTTGAACCATACTATAGTAAAGATACAGTAAATTGTAGTATACTATAGTAAAATTACTCTAGTAAAGGCTATAGTGTTTTTGAACCATACTATAGTAAAGACACAGTAAATTGTAGTATATTATAGTAAAATTACTCTAGTAAATGCTATAGTGTTGTTGAACCATACTATAGTAAAGATATAGTAAATTGTAGTATACTATAGTAAAATTACTCTAGTAAAGGCTATAGTGTTTTTTAACCATACTATAGTAAAGACACAGTAAATTGTAGTATATTATAGTAAAAATTTCTCTAGTAAATGCTATAGTGTTGTTGAAGTTGACCATACTATAGTAAATATACAGTAAATTGTGGTACATTATAGTAAAATTACTCTAGTTAATGCTATAGTGTTGTTGAACCATACTATAGTAAAGACACAGTAAATTGTGGTATATTATAGTGAAATTACTCTAGTAATGCTATAGTGTTGTTGAACCATACTATAGTAAAGATACAGTAAATTGTGGTATATTATAGTGAAATTACTCTAGTAAACACTATAGTGTTTTTGAACCATACTATAGTAAAGACACAGTAAATTGTGGTATATTATAGTGAAATTACTCTAGTAATGCTATAGTGTTGTTGAACCATACTATAGTAAAGATACAGTAAATTGTAGTATACTATAGTAAAATTACTCTAGGAAAGACTATAGTGTTTTTGAACCATACTATAGTAAAGATACAGTAAATTGTATTATATTATAGTACAAGTTCTCTAGTAAATGCTATAGTGTTGTTGAAGTTGACCATACTATAGTAAAGATACAGTAAATTGTGGTATATTATAGTAAAATTACTCTAGTTAATGTTATAGTGTTGTTGAACCATACTATAGTAAAGATACAGTAAATTGTGGTATATTATAGTAAAATTACTCTAGTTAATGCTATAGTGTTGTTGAACCATACTATAGTAAAGATACAGTAAATTGTGGTATATTATAGTGAAATTACTCTAGTAATGCTATAGTGTTGTTGAACCATACTATAGTAAAGATACAGTAAATTGTGGTATATTATAGTAAAATTACTCTAGTAATGCTATAGTGTTGTTGAACCATACTATAGTAAAGATACAGTAAATTGTGGTATATTATAGTAAAATTACTCTAGTTAATGCTATAGTGTTGTTGAACCATACTATAGTAAAGATACAGTAAATTGTGGTATATTATAGTGAAATTACTCTAGTAAATACTATAGTGTTTTTGAACTATACTATAGTAAAGATGCAGTAAATTGTGGTATATTATTATAAAATTACTCTAGTAATGCTATAGTGTTGTTGAACCATACTATAGTAAAGATACAGTCAATTGTAGTATATTAAAGTAAAATTACTCTAGTAAATGCTATAGTGTTGTTGAACCATACTATTGTAAAGATACAGTAAATTGTAGTATATTATATTATTTAGTACACTTTGTTAATTGATACTACAGTATACTGTATAGTCAATTGTTAAACTATAGTAAATACTGAAGTATACTACAATTTTACAATTGACTGTAGTATCTTTACTATAGTATGGTTCAAAAACACTATAGGATATACTTGAGTATTTTTACTGTAATATGTGTATGTTTTGTATTTTTTCATGTTGGTCTTGAAATACCATGAAGTATTAATGTAAAGAGGGCTTTTCCAAAATACCATGGTGTTCCATCATGTGTCCAAAGCATGATATTTCTGAAAGCATCCACATAAATACCATGTTTATGAATTGCAGCTCACATTGAATTACCGTGTTATGGAAATGCCTGAGTATATTGGTGGTGCATGAATATGATAATGATTGATCAGGCACATTGAGACTAAAGCTGCTTCCTCATTGATTTCCACTAAAGCTCCAGATGTTGGAGGCAGATGTTGTGAGCTGATTGAATGGTTGAATCCTCAGGGTTTGCGATGGCAGACACGGCCGTTCATCTGACCAGGGTCATAGACGTGGAGAATCATGTGTCCAGGACTCCAGTGTCCACCGGCGTGTCTTCCTCAGCGCCCCGGCGAGGAGCGACCGTGAGCTTCCACAGCATCAACTACAGCTTGAAGATGAAGAGCGGCTTCATCTGCAGGAGGAAGGTCACGCGCAAAAACATCCTCATCGAGCTCAAGTGAGTCGTTTTCTTTTACACTAGTATACTATACTCTATTCATGTTGCTTGGCATTTAAATGGAAGGACAATAAAACAATGGTGTCCAAAAATGTACCATGGTATTTTTGAAAGCACCATATAAACACCATGGTTTATGAATTTCAGCTTCCTGAGAAACATATTAAAATACTGCTGAAGTATCATACGAGGCTACCTCACAGTACCTTCCAGTAACATTAAAGTATATGATTATGGTAATCAAACAGTGCCATGATAGATATGTACCGGGATAAAGCCACAGTATGATTTGCATGGGAACTCAAACTTTGTGTAAAAGTACTGTGGAGATGGTCCGAAGATGATGCATGATTTGTGTGCATGTGTTTTTTGGTCATTTTGTTTTTTCTGTTTATTTTTTGTTTTTGTATGCTTATTTAGCTTTTTTTTGTATGCGTGTTTTGGTTTTTGTATGCATGTTTTGTTTTTTGTATGCATGTTTTTTTGTATGCATGTTTTTTTCTATGAATGTTTAGTTTTTTGTATGCATGTTTTGTTTTTTGTATGCATGTTTTGTTTTTTGTATGCATGTTTTTTTGTATGCATGTTTTTTTGTATGAATGTTTAGTTTTTTTATGCATGTTTTGTTTTTTGTATGCATGTTTTTTTGTATGCATGTTTTTTTGTATGCATGTTTAGTTTTTTGTATGCATTTTTTGGTTTTTGTATGCATGTTTGGTTTTTTGTATGCATGTTTAGTTTTTTGTATGCATGTTTTGTTTTTTTGTATGCATGTATGCATGTTTAGTTTTTTTTTATGTTTAGTTTTTTTGTATGCATGTTTAGTTTTTTGCATGTTTAGTTTTTTGTTTTTTGTATGCATGTTTAGTTTTTTGTATGCATGTTTTGTTTTTTTGTATGCATGTTTAGTTTTTTGTATGCGTGTTTCGTTTTTTGTATGCGTGTTTTGGTTTTTGTATGCATGTTTTGTTTTTTGTATGCATGTTTTTTTGTATGCATGTTTTTTTTGTATGCATGTTTTTTTATGCATGTTTTTTTGTATGCATGTTTAGTTTTTTGTATGCATGTTTTGTTTTTTGTATGCATGTTTTTTTGTATGCATTTTTTATTTTATGTATGTTTTTGCTGGTATGTTTTTAGTATGCATGTTTCGGTTTTTGTATGCATGTTTAGTTTTTTGTATGCATGTTTAGTTTTTTGTATGCATGTTTTTTTGTATGCATGTTTTTTTGTATGCATGTTTAGTTGTTTTTTGTATGCATGTTTAGTTTTTTGTATGCATGTTTAGTTTTTTGTATGCATGTTTAGTTTTTTTGTATGTTTAGTTTTTTGTATGCATGTTTTTTTGTATGCATGTTTTGTTTTTTGTATGCATGTTTAGTTTTTTGTATGCATGTTTTGTTTTTTGTATGCATGTTTAGTTTTTTGTATGCGTGTTTAGTTTTTTGTATGCATTTTTTGGTTTTTGCATGCATGTTTTTTTATGTATGTTTTTGCTGGTATGTTTTTAGTATGCATTTTTCGGTTTTTGTATGCATGTTTAGTTTTTTGTATGCATGTTTAGTTTTTTGTATGCATGTTTTTTTTGTATGCATGTTTAGTTGTTTTTTGTATGCATGTTTTGTTTTTTGTATGCATGTATGCATGTTTAGTTTTTTGTATGCATGTTTAGTTTTGTATGTTTAGTTTTTTGTATGCATGTTTAGTTTTTTGTATGCATGTTTTGTTTTTTGTATGCATGTTTTTTTGTATGCATTTTTTATTTTATGTATGGTTTTGCTGGTATGTTTTTAGTATGCATGTTTCGGTTTTTGTATGCATGTTTAGTTTTTTGTATGCATGTTTAGTTTTTTGTATGCATGTTTTGTTTTTTGTATGCATGTTTTTTGTATGCATGTTTAGTTGTTTTTGTATGCATGTTTTGTTTTTTGTATGCATGTTTAGTTTTTTGTATGCATGTTTTGTTTTTTGTATGCATGTTTTTTTGTATGCATGTTTAGTTGTTTTTTGTATGCATGTTTTGTTTTTTGTATGCATGTTTTGTTTTTTGTATGCATGTTTAGTTTTTTGTATGCATGTTTAGTTTTTTGTATGCATGTTTTGTTTTTTGTATGCATGTTTTTTTGTATGCATGTTTAGTTGTTTTTTGTATGCATGTTTAGTTTTTTGTATGCATGTTTAGTTTTTTGTATGCATGTTTAGTTTTTTTGTATGCATGTTTAGTTTTTTGTATGCATGTTTAGTTTTTTGTATGCATGTTTTGTTTTTTGTATGCATGTTTAGTTTTTTGTATGCATGTTTTGTTTTTTGTATGCATGTTTAGTTTTTTGTATGCGTGTTTAGTTTTTTGTATGCATTTTTTGGTTTTTGTATGCATGTTTTTTTATGTATGTTTTTGCTGGTATGTTTTTAGTATGCATGTTTCGGTTTTTGTATGCATGTTTAGTTTTTTTGTATGCATGTTTAGTTTTTTGTATGCATGTTTAGTTTTTTGTATGCATGTTTTTTGTATGCATGTTTAGTTGTTTTTTGTATGCATGTTTTGTTTTTTGTATGCATGTATGCATGTTTAGTTTTTTTTATGCATGTTTAGTTTTTTGTATGTTTAGTTTTTTGTATGCATGTTTAGTTTTTTGTATGCATGTTTAGTTTTTTGTATGCATGTTTAGTTTTTTTGTATGCATGTTTAGTTTTTTGTATGCATGTTTTGTTTTTGTATGCATGTTTTGTTTTTTGTATGCGTGTTTCGTTTTTTGTATGCGTGTTTCGTTTTTTGTATGCGTGTTTTGTTTTTTGTATGTGTGTTTAGTTTTTTGTATGCATGTTTTGTTTTTTGTATGCATGTTTTGTTTTTTGTATGCATGTTTAGTTGTTTTTTGTATGCATGTTTAGTTGTTTTTTGTATGCATGTTTAGTTTTTTGTATGCGTGTTTAGTTTTTTGTATGCGTGTTTAGTTTTTTGTATGCATGTTTTGTTTTTTGTATGCATGTTTTTTGTATGCATGTTTAGTTGTTTTTGTATGCATGTTTTGTTTTTTGTATGCATGTTTAGTTTTTTGTATGCATGTTTTGTTTTTTGTATGCATGTTTTTTTGTATGCATGTTTAGTTGTTTTTTGTATGCATGTTTTGTTTTTTGTATGCATGTTTAGTTTTTTGTATGCATGTTTAGTTTTTTGTATGCATGTTTAGTTTTTTGTATGCATGTTTTGTTTTTTGTATGCATGTTTTTTTGTATGCATGTTTAGTTGTTTTTTGTATGCATGTTTAGTTTTTTGTATGCATGTTTAGTTTTTTGTATGCATGTTTAGTTTTTTTGTATGCATGTTTAGTTTTTTGTATGCATGTTTAGTTTTTTGTATGCATGTTTTGTTTTTTGTGTGCATGTTTAGTTTTTTGTATGCATGTTTTGTTTTTTGTATGCATGTTTAGTTTTTTGTATGCGTGTTTAGTTTTTTGTATGCATTTTTTGGTTTTTGTATGCATGTTTTTTTATGTATGTTTTTGCTGGTATGTTTTTAGTATGCATGTTTCGGTTTTTGTATGCATGTTTAGTTTTTTTGTATGCATGTTTAGTTTTTTGTATGCATGTTTAGTTTTTTGTATGCATGTTTTTTGTATGCATGTTTAGTTGTTTTTTGTATGCATGTTTTGTTTTTTGTATGCATGTATGCATGTTTAGTTTTTTTTATGCATGTTTAGTTTTTTGTATGTTTAGTTTTTTGTATGCATGTTTAGTTTTTTGTATGCATGTTTAGTTTTTTGTATGCATGTTTAGTTTTTTTGTATGCATGTTTAGTTTTTTGTATGCATGTTTTGTTTTTGTATGCATGTTTAGTTTTTTGTATGCGTGTTTCGTTTTTTGTATGCGTGTTTAGTTTTTTGTATGCGTGTTTTGTTTTTTGTATGTGTGTTTAGTTTTTTGTATGCATGTTTTGTTTTTTGTATGCATGTTTAGTTGTTTTTTGTATGCATGTTTAGTTGTTTTTTGTATGCATGTTTAGTTGTTTTTTGTATGCATGTTTAGTTTTTTGTATGCGTGTTTAGTTTTTTGTATGCGTGTTTAGTTTTTTGTATGCATGTTTTGTTTTTTGTATGCATGTTTTGTTTTTTGTATGCATGTTTTTTGTATGCATGTTTAGTTGTTTTTTGTATGCATGTTTTGTTTTTTGTATGCATGTATGCATGTTTAGTTTTTTGTATGCATGTTTAGTTTTTTTGTATGTTTAGTTTTTTTGTATGCATGTTTAGTTTTTTGTATGTTTAGTTTTTTTGTATGCATGTTTAGTTTTTTGTATGCATGTTTAGTTTTTTGTATGCATGTTTAGTTTTTTGTATGCATGTTTAGTTTTTTTGTATGCATGTTTAGTTTTTTGTATGCATGTTTAGTTTTTTTTATGCATGTTTTGTTTTTTGTATGCATGTTTAGTTTTTTGTATGCATGTTTTGTTTTTTGTATGCATGTTTAGTTTTTTGTATGCATGTTTTGTTTTTTGTATGCATGATTTTTATATGCATGTTTTTTGTATGCATGTTTAGTTGTTTTTTGTATGCATGTTTTGTTTTTTGTATGCATGTATGCATGTTTAGTTTTTTGTATGCATGTTTAGTTTTTTGTATGCATGTTTAGTTTTTTGTGTGCATGTTTAGTTTTTTTGCATGCATGTTTAGTTTTTTGTATGCATGTTTTGTTTTTTGTATGCATGTTTAGTTTTTTGTATGCATGTTTAGTTTTTTGTATGCGTGTTTTGTTTTTTGTATGCGTGTTTAGTTTTTTGTATGCGTGTTTAGTTTTTTGTATGCGTGTTTTGTTTTTTGTATGCGTGTTTTGTTTTTTGTATGCGTGTTTTGTTTTTTATATGCATGTTTTGTTTTTTATATGCATGTTTTGTTTTTTGTATGCATGTTTAGTTGTTTTTTGTATGCATGTTTTGTTTTTTGTATGCATGTTTAATTGTTTTTTGTATGCATGTTTAGTTGTTTTTTGTATGCATGTTTAGTTGTTTTTTGTATGCATGTTTTGTTTTTTTGTATGCATGTTTAATTGTTTTTTGTATGCATGTTTAGTTGTTTTTTGTATGCATGTATAGTTTTTTGTATGCATGTTTAGTTTTTTGTATGCATGTTTTGTTTTTTATATGCATGTTTTGTTTTTTATATGCATGTTTTGTTTTTTGTATGCATGTTTAATTGTTTTTTGTATGCATGTTTAGTTGTTTTTTGTATGCATGTATAGTTTTTTGTATGCATGTTTAGTTTTTTGTATGCATGTTTAGTTTTTTGTATGCATGTTTAGTTTTTTTGTATGCGTGTTTAGTTTTTTGTATGCTTGTTTAGTTTTTTGTATGCATGTTTAGTTTTTTGTATGCATGTTTAGTTTTTTTGTATGCGTGTTTAGTTTTTTGTATGCTTGTTTAGTTTTTTGTATGCGTGTTTAGTTTTTTGTATGCATGTTTAGTTTTTTGTATGCATGTTTAGTTTTTTTGTATGCGTGTTTAGTTTTTTGTATGCTTGTTTAGTTTTTTGTATGCGTGTTTAGGTTTTTTGTATGCGTGTTTTGTTTTTTGTATGCATGTTTTGTTTTTGTATGCATGTTTAGTTTTTTGTATGCATGTTTTGTTTTTTTGTATGCATGTTTAGTTTTTTGTATGCATGTTTAGTTTTTTGTATGAATGTTTAGTTTTTTGTATGCATGTTTTTTGTATGAATGTTTAGTTTTTTGTATGCATGTTTTGTTTTTTGTATGCATGTTTTGTTTTTTGTATGCGTGTTTTATTTTATGTATGTTTTTGCTGGCATGTTTTTTGTATGCATGTTTTGTTTTTTTGTATGCATGTTTAGTTTTTTGTATGCATGTTTAGTTTTTTGTATGCATGTTTAGTTTTTTGTATGAATGTTTAGTTTTTTGTATGCATGTTTTTTGTATAAATGTTTAGTTTTTTGTATGCATGTTTTGTTTTTTGTATGCATGCTTAGTTTTTTGTATGCATGTTTAGTTTTTTGTATGCATGTTTTGTTTTTGTATGCATGTTTAGTTGTTTTTTGTATGCATGTTTTGTTTTTTTGTATGCATGTTTAGTTTTTTGTATGCATGTTTAGTTTTTTGTATGCATTTTAGTTTTTTGTATGAATGTTTAGTTTTTTGTATGCATGTTTTGTTTTTGTATGCATGTTTTATTTTTTGTATGCATGTTTAGTTTTTTGTATGCGTGTTTAGTTTTTTGTATGCATGTTTAGTTTTTGTATGCATGTTTCATCAATGCATACTTCATCAAATATGAGACAGTTCATGACAGTAGCTGCGTTTCCATTACAGATTTGCGCAAAACTTTTGCAATATTTTCTAAAAGTCGACAAAAAAATATTGCAAAATGACAGCGTTTCCATTAACTGATGTTATGCGACTAAAACATTTTTTTTCCTCTCGTGATAAATCATTCCAAAAATCATGCTACGTATGTTGTTAGGTTTATGTATATCCCAGCCACCGCACGCCATTATTATTAATGGAAGGAGACGTGTTTGTTATAGCACTGATGGCAAGGAACGCATCTTATACTTGAGCGGCACATATGAGGTGTTATGATAAATTGTGGCATTTTATATTCTATTGTTTTTTTATGAGTTTAATAAAGAACTTGTCTTCTGTCCAAACATACCATCATCTCTAAAGAATGATCGACTTTTATATACGCAGGTTATTGTGACGCATTGCCACATACAGAGACGAGCGAAAAGTTTGAATTTGCATGGTGGTAACTAAATTTTTTTTTAACCACTTCGTTATTTTGGCTCGGAATTTTGTTTTTTGGAAATATAAACTGAATTTAGAAATGCTTTTGAAATGAAATGCGTTTAATAAACAAAATATATTTTTGAAATGAAGACAGCGTTTGGAGTGGAGTGCAAAATAATCTGTTCCCTGAGTCCACGGCCTTTGCTGTTATCGTGAGTGTACACAAATAAAAGTAGACAGTTTATAGTTTATAATTATGTCTTGCACTTATCTGTATGGCTAAAAATGACGGAGTATTTTAAGTTTCCGCTGGAATAAGGAAAAAATTCATCAAAAGGCGACAACGACTTTGTTGGAAAGAGGGTTAAAGAAAACGTAGCCTATTTAGTTTCATATAGTTAGGCTATGTCTAAATATTATAATCTTTTAATTTCATATGTTGATTATGAAAAGTGAGCAGCATGAGTAAGGCTACATAATCAGATGCGCATATGTCTGGAGACATGGATTTTGAGCACAATTGAATTGTGTTTTCTAGAAAGTCTTTCTTTAAAATTAATTTCGTTTTGTATAAATTGTATTTTAATTTTGATCAATGTTTAATCAACTATTTGGCTGTAGGCTATATTTAATAAATAAGAAGCAAACCAAGATCGTCGGGAATGGATAGACCTAGTCTTTGAGCAAGGCTGAAACTATAGCGTCTTTCTGTTTTAATACATTT
>JARQWZ010001600.1:177500-187500 GCA_033150135.1 Gobio occitaniae
ATTCAGCGTTTTAATGAATCAGTTGAGTCAAAGATTCAATGACTCATTCATAAACAACTGCCTCATTCTAGAACATTTGAACGAATCAGTTGTGTCAAAGATTGAATGGCTCAATCGTAAATAGCTGCCTCATTCTAGAATGATTCAGTGTTTGAACAAATCAGTTGAGTCAAAGATTCAATGGCTCAATCGTAAACAACTGCCTCATTCTAGAATGATTCAGAGTTTGAACAAATCAGTTGAGTCAAAGATTCAATGGCTCAATCATAAACAACTGCCTCATTCTAGAATGATTCAGAGTTTGAACGAATCAGTTGAGTCAAAGATTCAATGGCTCAATCATAAACAACTGCCTCATTCTAGAATGATTCAGTGTTTGAACGAATCAGTTGAGTCAAAGATTCAATGGCTCAATCATAAACAACTGCCTCATTCTAGAATGATTCAGTGTTTGAATGAATCGGTCGAGTCAAAGATTCAATGACTCATTCATAGTGTGTGTGTGTGTTTTGGGATGAACTACACCCTAGACTGTGTTTAATCGTCCCGTGTGTGTGTTCAGGATGGCGAGCAGCGGCCGCACCATCATCCTGTCCATCCATCAGCCGCGCTACTCCATCTACCGTCTGTTCGACAGCCTGACGCTGCTGGTGGGGGGGAAGATGGTGTATCACGGCCCGGCTCAGGACGCCCTGCAGTACTTCAGTGATATCGGTATGAAAACACACACACACACACACACACACACACTCATGAACACACCCTCACGTCTTGTGTTTGTGTGTCAGGATACACCTGTGAACCTCATAACAACCCTGCTGATTTCTTCCTGGATGTCATCAACGGAGACTCCACCGCTGTCGCTCTCAACAAGTTAGACAACAGTGAGGGTACGACACACACACACACACACACACACTCCCCTTCTGTGTGTCTCGCTGTATAAAGGTCACTGTGCTGCTTATTTTAGTCAAGAACCGCACACTTATTTAGTTACATATATATATATCTCATTCTTCAAATTCAGAAGTTATGAAAATTCAGAAAATCTTATGTCATGGGCATATTATGTTATATAGAAAACAATCAGCTATTTTTACAAATTAATTTAATTTAATATTTAGTTCTATAGAATATTTATCATTCATAAATTTCATGAAATTTTAAAATAAATAGAAAAATCATGGAAATTCAGAAAATCTTAAGTCAGGGACATTTATATAGAAAATATTAATATATTTTTTTATATCTAATTAATTAGACTTCATATTTATTACTATAGAATATTTATCATTCATAAATATCATGACATTTTAAAATTGAAAAGTCATGGATATTTTTATATTATATAGAAAAAATTTAGCTTTTTTTTAGCGAATTAATTTGAATTGATATTTATGAATGATATATTAATATTATATACTACTATATAATATTATATAGTATATTATATAGTAGTTAATATTATGACATTTTAAAATAAATCTTAAAATCATAGAAATTCTGAAAATCTTAAGTCATGGACATTTATATAGAAAACATATATATATATATATATATATATATATATATATATATATATATATATATATATATATATATATATATATATATATATATATATATATATATATATATATATATATATATAATTCATTAGATTTAATATTTACCACTATAGAATATTTATCATTCATAAATGTAATGAAATTTTAAAATGAATTGAAAAATCCTGGAGTTTGAACATTATATACAGTAGAAACTATTTGGATATATTTAACTAATTAATTTGAATTAATATTTACCACTATAAAATATGTATCATTCATAAATATCATGACATTTTAAAATAAATTGAAAAATCATGGACATTTTTATATTATATAGAAAAGCTAATTTAGCAAATTAATTTGAATTGATATTTATGAATGATATTTATAGTAGTAAATATTATGAAATTTTAAAATTGAAAAGTCATGGAAATTCAGGAAAATCTTAAAATCATGGAGATTTTTACATTATATACAGTACAAAATATTTGGATATTTTTATCTAATTAATTTGAATGAATATTTACCACTATATGAGATTTATTGTTCCTAAATATCATGACATTTTAAAATAAATTGAAAAAATCATGGAAATTCTGAAAATCTTCAGTCAAGGACATTTTTACATTATATAGAAAACATTTATATATATTTTCTATATCTAATTAATTAGATTTTATATTTACTACTATAGAATATTTATCATTCACAATTTCCATAACTTTTCCATTTTTAAATGTCATGATATTTATGAAAGTCATGGCGAATATATAGCGAATAAAATTATTATTAAATATAAAATATATATATAATATATTATCAATATGTCAATATGTACTATTATATTATATATATCACTCATAAATATCATGAGAAAAATATTTTTTTGTTTTTATAATTTTAGTTTTAGTAAACTTTTCTTATATGCTTTTCTAATTTGTATTAGTTTTTTTTTTAAGTGTTTCTATTTAGCTTTAATTTATTTTTATTTCAGTTTTAGTAATTGTAGTACTTCATAACCTTTATAATGTATAATGTTTCAGTGACTGAGATGAGTGTGAATGTGTTTTGCTGTGTTTTGTGTTGTTGTGATTGATTGATGTGTGTGTGAATGTCAGAGCTGGACCAGGATCAGCTGAGCTCGTCTCTGAAGGGCATCGAGGAGCGGTTAGTGGAGGAATACAGGAACAGCTCCTGCTACAAGCAGACCAGAGGCGAGCTGGAGCGGATCGTCCAGGGTCAGGAGTACAGCACTCGGGTCAAGTCCAGGACCATCACCTACAACACGTCCTTCTGCCACCAGTTCAACTGGGTCCTCAAGAGAACCTTCCGGAACCTCATGCTCAACCCGCAGACCTCCTTCGCTCAGGTCCGTCAGTTTCATTTAGTCATTATCAGCTTTTCATCCACTCACAGCCCCAGTGTGGGAAACACATAACAAAACAGATCATGCTTTGAAAATCTCAGTAATGACATAAAAAGTCATTATTATTATTATATAAAAAGTTGAAATTGTGACGTACTAATTCATAATTACAAGACAAAGTCAAGATTATGACATATTAAGTTGAACATAAGTCGAAATTTCATATTTAGAATTTGTTAATTTCAAAATTTATTTCGGAATTTTATTTCATAATTATAAGTTTATACAATTTTATTTCATAATTTATAGGGCTGTCAAAAGATTAATCGCGATTAATAGCATCCAAAATAAAAGTTTGTGTTTACATAATATATGTGTGTGTACTCTGTTAATTATTATTTATAAATAAATACACACACAAGCATGTATATATTTAAGAAAAAAATATTATTTTTATATATAAAATATTTATATTTATATATATTAGAGATTATATAAATGTATATACAGTATATACATGCAAATATTTCTTAAATATATACATGAATGTGTGTGTATTTATATATAAATAATAATTAACAGAGTACACACACACATATATTATGCACAAACTTTTATTTTGGATGCGATTAATCGCAATTGACTTTTGACAGCCCTAATAATTTAGTCTTGGTATGTCATAATTTTGACTATTTAATGTCAATTATAACTTTTCAAGTCATAATTTCGAATATTCATTTCATATTATAATTTTACATTTTAAACAATTTCAAATTTTATTTTGTAATTTTAACTTAGTATGTTATAATGTCGAAATTACACGTTTTAAATTGACAGGTATAATTATGACATAAAAAGTTTAAATTAAGTAAATTATAACTTTTTAAGTCATAATTTTTAATATTCATTTAATAATTATGAGTTATAATGTCATAATTTCAAATGTGATGTCATAATTATAACTTTAGAAGTCGATTTCTTATAACTTTATAAGTTGAGTTATAATTATGACATAAAGTCATAATTATGAGATGAATATTCAAAATTATGACTTAAAAGTTATAATTTACATTAAAAAGTCAAAATTATGACATACCAAGTCTAAATTATGAAAAAAAAAATTAATCGACTTATAATGTAAATTATAACTTTTTAAGTCATAATTATGACTGTCATAATTTCAACTTTTTATGTCATAATTATAACTTTATAAGTCGATTTCTAATTTTATTGCGTAATTTAGACTTGGTATGTCATCATTTTGACTTTTTAATGTCATTTATAACGTCAGTCATTGTTTCGAATATTCATCTCATAATTATAAATTGTCATAATTGTGACTTTTTATGAATTATGATTTACAAAAAAAAATATCCTTATGTGGCAGAAATGCGCTTTCATATGATGTAAATTAATGTGAATTTGAAATGATTTTGCTGGTGATATAAATTTAAGCAACATTGAAAATATTGCAGTGATTTAATGCACTTTTATTTTGTCATTGAATGTGCAAATTATTTCACGATCCTTCCTTGTTTGAGAACGTGAAGACCAGGATGTTTAATTGCGTCATGTGAAGAAACATTTTGATGAAAGAAAGAAAGATGAAGTTTTACTGTATGTTTCTATATTAATGTGAGGATTGTTCCTCCAGATCGGCGTCATTCTTTTCTTGGCTCTGGTTGTTGGAGCGATATTTTTCGGGTTGAAGGAGGACTCAAGTGGGATTCAGAACCGGTACGAAACTCCTCCAGTCCATCAGTGTTTGTGTTTGAATCATTTCAGTTATAATTGTGTGTGTGTGTTTCAGGATCGGCGCCCTGTTCTTCATCACCACTAATCAGTGCTTTAGTTCAGTTTCCTCAGCTGAACTATTCATCTCAGAGAGGAAACTGTTTGTGTAAGTACACACACACACATACACACACACGCATACATTCACACACGCACACACGCCCTTATTATGCTATTTTAAAGGCTCCTAATGTTGTTTTGGAGTCTCCTACAACAGGTTTACATGCATCCAATGTAAAAAAAAAACTCTGAAAACAGTTTGTTCAAAGATCCTGTGTCTATACACCCTGACTTTTGCATACCTTTTACCGCTTTATTACACACTACATGAAAGGTCATATTTTGGTTCATGTGATTTTTTTTTATATACAGTTACTATGATGACTAATAGAAATATTTGAGCGATTATATGTCATGATGTTGTGGTGTTTGGTGTCTCCTCAGGCACGAGTACATCAGTGGCTACTACAGAGTGTCTGTGTACTTCCTGTGTAAGCTGCTGTCTGACATCCTCACTCTGCGCACCATCCCTGCCATCATCTTCAGCTGCGTGGCGTACTGGATGATCGGTCAGTCATATGATTCCTGATCAACTGGCGTGACTGATGTGAGTGACGTCTCGTCTCATGCTTTGTTTTGATTGGCTGTCCAGGGCTGAAAGCGACGCCGGAGGCGTTCTTCATCTTCATGTTCTCCATTATTATGGTGTCATACACGGCGACGGCCCTGACTCTGGCTATCTCTGCTGATCAGACGGTGGTGGCCATCGCAAACATCTTCTTGACCATCAGCTTTGTGTTCATGATGGTAAAGAAACACACACTTTCAAGCGCATCTTAAATAAAACAACTAACTCAAAGCACAACTATGCAATATGCTTTAAAAATGTTTAACTATCATATTGGCATATAATATTCAGAATAATAGGCTATCTGCAGATAATATCATTCTGAATAATCTGCTACCGGTATCGGCAGATGATATTCTGAATAATCTGCTACCGGTATCGGCAGATGATATTCTGAATAATCGGTATCGGCAGATGATATTCTGAATAATCTGCTACCGGTATCGGCAGATGATATTCTGAATAATCTGCTACCGGTATCGGCAGATGATATTCTGAATAATCTGCTACCGGTATCGGCAGATGATATTCTGAATAATCGGTATCGGCAGATGATATTCTGAATAATCTGCTACCGGTATCGGCAGATGATATTCTGAATAATCTGCTACCGGTATCGGCAGATGATATTCTGAATAATCTGCTACCGGTATCGGCAGATGATATTCTGAATAATCGGTATCGGCAGATGATATTCTGAATAATCTGCTATCAGTATTGGCAGATGATATTCTGAATAATCTGCTATCAGTATTGGCAGATGATATTCTGAATAATCTGCTACCGGTATCGGCAGATGATATTCTGAATAATCTGCTACCGGTATCGGCAGATGATATTCTGAATAATCTGCTACCGGTATCGGCAGATGATATTCTGAATAATCTGCTATCAGTATCGGCAGATGATATTCTGAATAATCTGCTATCAGTATTGGCAGATGATATTCTGAATAATCTGCTATCAGTATTGGCAGATGATATTCTGAATAATCTGCTATCAGTATCGGCAGATGATATTCTGAATAATCTGCTATCAGTATTGGCAGATGATATTCTGAAAAATCTGCTATCAGTATCGGCAGATGATATTCTGAATAATCTGCTATCAGTATTGGCAGATGATATTCTGAAAAATCTGCTATCAGTATTGGCAGATGATATTCTGAATAATCTGCTATCAGTATTGGCAGATGATATTCTGAATAATCTGCTACCGGTATCGGCAGATGATATTCTGAATAATGTGCTACCGGTATCGGCAGATGATATTCTGAATAATCTGCTACCGGTATCGGCAGATGATATTCTGAATAATCTGCTATCAGTATTGGCAGATGATATTCTGAATAATCTGCTACCGGTATCGGCAGATGATATTCTGAATAATCTGCTACCGGTATCGGCAGATGATATTCTGAATAATCTGCTATCAGTATTGGCAGATGATTTTCTGAATAATCTGCTATCGGTATCGGCAGATGATATTCTGAATAATCTGCTACCGGTATCGGCAGATGATATTCTGAATAATCTGCTATCGGTATCGGCAGATGATATTCTGAATAATCTGCTATTGGTATTGGTAAATGATATTCTGAATAATCTGCTATCAGTATTGGCAGATGATATTCTGAATAATCTGCTACCGGTATCGGCAGATGATATTCTGAATAATGTGCTACCGGTATCGGCAGATGATATTCTGAATAATCTGCTACCGGTATCGGCAGATGATATTCTGAATAATCTGCTATCAGTATTGGCAGATGATATTCTGAATAATCTGCTACCGGTATCGGCAGATGATATTCTGAATAATCTGCTACCGGTATCGGCAGATGATATTCTGAATAATCTGCTATCGGTATCGGCAGATGATTTTCTGAATAATCTGCTATCGGTATCGGCAGATGATATTCTGAATAATCTGCTACCGGTATCGGCAGATGATATTCTGAATAATCTGCTATCGGTATCGGCAGATGATATTCTGAATAATCTGCTATTGGTATCGGCAGATGATATTCTGAATAATCTGCTATCGGTATCGGCAGATGATATTCTGAATAATCTGCTATCGGTATCGGCAGATGATATTCTGAATAATCTGCTATTGGTATTGGTAAATGATATTCTGAATAATCTGCTATCGGTATCGGCAGATGATATCCTGAATGATCGGTATGAGCAGATAATATCCTGAATAATTGGTATCATCAGATAATATCCTAAATAATCGGTATCAGTAGATAACATCCTTAATAATCTGTATTTTAGTATTAATGCATCTCTAATATATGTAATATATGATCCAGTTCATAAAATGCACTTAATGTTACTATAAAACATATTAGTGTTTAGTTTAACATTGTTTGTTATTTCTCCCTATGTGTGTAGATCTTCTCGGGGCTGCTGGTGAATCTCCCCAGCGTGGCTGATTGGTTGAACTGGCTGAAGTACTTCAGTATTCCTCGCTATGGTCTCGCTGTGAGTGTCCAATCAGAGCTGTTGTGTTAAAGTGTCCCTGTTCTGACCTGCCGTCACCATTTAGTGCTGGTTGATTTTCTGCTGATACGGTTTCTCTGACACTTTGCAGTCATTTTCAAAATTCAAAAGTATTTTGTAAGTATATAAAGAAAATTGTGTTAAGTATGTTATGTTGACTTGACAAAGCTAACAAACTGATGTAGTATTTACGCTTCTGAGACCAAATGTTTTCGTATACCAGATTATTGTTTAACCTGCATCCACCATCTATCTATCTAGCAACATGCAGAAAAATCTAGCAAGGTTAATTCATACTAGCAACAGGCTAAATATTGTTAGCAATGTGTTTAAACATGCTAACAATGCGCTAATCATGTTAGAAACATGATACACCATATTAAATTATGTTAGCCAACATGCTAAAACATGCTAGCAAACATGTTAAGTCTTGCTAGAAAGGTGCTGAATATTTATAGCAAAATGTTAAATCATGCTAGTGTTAAATCATGCTAGAAAATGTTTAGCAACATGCAGAATCATGCTAGCAATGTCAAATGTAAGTGAAATAGCCATGTTAAAATATGTCAGCGTTGTTAAATCATGCAAAATCATGTTTGGGGTTGTGTTGGGTAACACATTATTAAGTAACATCATGTTACATAACCAGATTACTTTTTTCAAGTAGCTACTTAGGTAATGCTTTACTTTTAAATGTTCAACAGAGTATTCAACTTACTTTTCTTTACTAAGTAACACAAGAAAAAAAAAAGTGTTATTAAAAAACAAAGGCCAACCAAGATGAGAAAAAATAAAGCAAAAGTAACGTAATGCATTACTTTCCATAAAAAGTAACCAAGTACCGTAATTAGTTACTTTTTTATATATTAGAACACATTACTTTTAAAAGTAACTTTCCCCAACATGTTAACAATGTGCTAATTCACGCTAGAAACATTCCTGCAACGTGTTAAATCTTGCTAAAACATGTTAGCAATGTGCTAGAACATGTTAGTAACATTTTATTGACTATCGGCTTTTATTGACTTTTATTGAGTCTGAAGATATTACTATTTTAAATTTTCAGACAAGGCTTTGTCAAGCCAACCCTTAGAGTTTGTCATCAACATTACTCATCCAGTTTCTATTAAAGGTTGTAGTTATTGTAGTAGATGAAGGTGAACTAAATGAACATGAGAAATGTTGCCTTGTCAAGTAGGTGAAAAAAGTGATTTTGTTTTGAGGGTACATGCTATAATCACTTATATTTACATTTGAACATTTGGTTTGTTGAATGCAGAACAAAAAAAAAAACAATGTTTATATGTGTTTGATGATTCTTTCAGGCTCTGGAAATCAACGAGTTCACCGGCCTCAGTTTCTGTGACACCAGGAACGTAAGCGGCGTGGAAGGGAAAGTGTGAGTATGAAGCTGCATGACATGCTGATCAGTGGCTGTGTTTCCATCCAGAGTTGGGAATCTAACGTGGAATATTGCATAAAACATTTGTGAAATATAGGCAGCGTTTACATCCCATGTGTTCAAGAGAACAAAACCGTCACTTCCTGGGAAACTGCCGCAAAATATCAGTAATAAAAATGGAAGTTACTCAATCGGGCTCTTTCCCCTCCATCATAAATGAGTCGTCTCAGAGCGTCAGGCGAAACACACACACACACACACACACACACACACACACACACACACACACACACACACACACACACACACACACACACACATCATAAATGAGTGTTGTCTCAGAGCGTCAGGCGAAACACACACACACACACACACACACACACACACACACACACACACACACACACACACACACACACACACCATAAATGAGTGTTGTCTCAGAGCGTCAGGCGAAACACACACACACACACACACACACATCATAAATGAGTGTCGTCTCAGAGCGTCAGGCGAAACACACACACACACACACACACACATCATAAATGAGTGTCGTCTCAGAGCGTCAGGCGAAACACACACACACACACACACACACATCATAAATGAGTGTCGTCTCAGAGCGTCAGGCGAAACACACACACACACACACACACACACACACACACACACACATCATAAATGAGTGTCGTCTCAGAGCGTCAGGCGAAACACACACACACACACATCATAAATGATTGCGTCTCAGAG
>JARQWZ010001600.1:192500-317140 GCA_033150135.1 Gobio occitaniae
TTAAGTTTCTATTTTTTTTACGTAGTCACAATAAAAACAAAATGTTTTGCTTTTTGCAAAATAAAGAAAACAAACATGATGCGCAATCTTCAGCCTCTCTCTCAAAGATGTTCCTTCAGATAGTCTTCAGAAAAGGAACTCTAGCTTAGTGAATACTTGTCTCACAAACATGAGACATATGTCTAAAGAAACGCTGAAATGTCAGGTTTTAAACACTGTACACCAAATTCGAAAACAAATATTCTGTTCATGTAATCTGTGTGAAAAGAGAGAGATGTAAGTCATTCACGACCCTCTTCATTATCCGCTAATGCGGCCACGCCCACGGATTGCGCGCTCTATTGAGATTCAAATACTGACGATCCAGAGTCGACGCCCACATCAACTCATACAAACACATCTAGTGAAGCGCTGTAACGTTACTTCAGCTACATCGATCAGAGACGCATTGAGCAATAATTCTCCTCATGAAAAGCTGTTCATTTCTAAGAGCAATGGATTCAGGGCGGATTGTAAGGTCAGTTTATTCTGTTAGCATCTGTGAATATTAAATGTGAAAAGACCGTTTAAATATGAATCCTGTTGCAACATTAAATGTCATACACGCAAGACTGTTTTGGCAGATTTATTTGGCCTGTTTTGGACAGATTATAACGTGTTTATTGTAAAAGAGCCTAGTGTCACATCAATAAAGCTTTTATTCGCAAATGTCTGCTCAGATGCTATAAATATAGTACCAGTCAAACGTATTTTGCTTCATATTGATGTTTAAATATTATAGCCTTATGGTATTTTTTTTATTTAATATCAAAGTGTGTAAGAAATGATTCTGGAGTTTTGTGAATTTCTTTAAAGTGAATTTCGTTTTGTATAAATTGTATCTTAATTTTAATTATTAATTTAAAAAATTTTTTTTGCATGAGACTACTTTTAAAAACATAAAAAAGTACAATAAAATTTAGAAAAATGCTCTTCTATGTCATTTTTGTCTTGTTTCTAGTCTAAATATTTAAATATTCTTAAATCAATATGCATTTACTAGATAATAAGAAGAGCATTCTCATTCATTATGCAGCACATTATGCAGGTCATTATGCGGTCTTTTGTTATCTTAGGTGTTATCTCAATTATTATTCATTCGATATCACGCCTCCTCACATACTGGCTTTGTGAAGAAAAACTGTCTTACAAATTTTAAATCAGTGTATTGTTTTATGTGAATGAGTAGGCTCAATGACTCGCACATCAGTTTGAAGCAAAAACTGCATTAGCACCCATTAGTCAAAAGTCTTGTGAACACATCTATTGTGTGTTTTGAGGCCTTCCTTTTAAAACACTTTTTTTTATTTTATAAATCATGCATAAACATTTCTCTCTAAAAAATACAAGCATGTACATACATGTTGCTTATATATTATGGTAGCCCAGTTTATGCTGAATACAGTGTAATTACACTTTTGCCATTAATGTGTTAATAACAAACTGATGGTCACTGAGACGCCTAGTTTTGTTGTTGGGTGAGGGGTCTGTTGGACTATTATTAAATACAGTACAATGAATAATTGTGTGTAGGGATGCACCTATATGAAAATTTTGCAGATAAACCGATAATAACCGATATATTGGCCGATAAATCTAAATCCAAATTTTAATATCATTTTTGAGAACAAAAGCAAATTGTTTGTAATTGACATTACAAAAACAAAAGTCATCATTAAAGCCATGTCCCAAACACACAATGATGGTGTTCTCATTATGATTTTATGTATTACTTTTTTGAAGTGTTTCCAATCATATTTCAAGCAATTCAAAGCCATCATGGTGAACATTATTATATTATACATTATTTATTGGCTTTTACATACATATCAGCCTCATTTTCTAATTGGGCCGATTACGATAATATTAAAAATGAATAAATGATACAGAGATTGTGCATCCCTAATTGTGTGTCCAGCCGCTACACCTCATTTCAATCAACGCTGAATAATGACACTCTTGCCTTTTTACATCTGCTCAACAGAATCGATTTTCCAGTTTATTACTGTGAAGCTGCTTTAAAACAATCTGCATTGTATAAAGGGCTAATTTTCAACAAACCGATTCAACAGCATATTTCTATGTAGAAAACTTTTGATCCTACAGCACTCAGTACATGTTTTTCTTGTTGTTTCTCACTGCAGTTGTACCTTAGGCGAGGCTTTCCTGAAGGATCAAGGCATCGATTATTCAGCCTGGGGTTTGTGGCAGAATCACTTGGCTCTGGGAATCATGACCTTCATTTTCCTGGTCATCGCTTACCTCAAGCTGCGCTTCATCAAGAAATTCACATAAACTCAGGCTCGTCGTCTTCCTAATACACTCCCTAAATTATCACAAACGTAGCAGACACGGTTTTCACACGGAACCAATCATCTTATGCAGAAGTCATACAAATGCATCAATCGTCCTGCTAGTAGAAATTAATATGACGTATTGACTGTGCTCAGGTTTATTGTTCTAAAAAAAAAAAATATGACTAAAGCTTTGCATCAAAATAAACATTTTTGTGTTCATAAATATCATAAACTAAAAAGTGTCAAAGCAATGTGATATTCTATTTTGTTTTCTGCACATGTTTTTCTATGACATTAAACTAATGTTTCTGCATATATATATATATATACACATTTTGTTCAAATAAAATAACTACTTTTGTAATTTTGAAGAAAACACTGTTAAATAAAATTAAATGTTCCGACTGTTTGTCTCACTCATTTTAGGCTAGTCAGTTTTTGGTTTGGTTTAAAGGGGTCATGACATGAAAAATCATATTTAAATGAAAACAATTTTCCTTGATATTTTGACACACAGGAAGTTTTAATGGTACAAAGACTCTTGTAAGTTTCATAACTTAAAACATCCTCGTCTTTGTTTATAAAGAATTTATTTAATCAAGCTCCAAAAACAGCTTGTTTTGATGTTGTAGGATCTTTGACATCATACATTTGCATATGCCCGCCTCCAGAGCAAGACATCAACCAATAGTTACACATCATCACACCATAGGCCCCACCCACATGCGGCTTAATGGTTGACATTTGCCTACACTGAATGAGAGTGTTGTGTCAAAAGCAAACAAGCCATTATCATGACGCTGTCTACACTGATACAGTATACAGATGTGTGTCTTCAGTTTCTGACATCTGCCGACAACAAGGAAGAGTGAAAGAACGTTGCTTTGATTGTGCATTTTAAACAGCTGGTTTGCGTCTCTGTACAGGCTTCAGAAGAGCCCAGCCTCGGAAACAAATGAATGATTTATTTTAATGACGTCCTGGATCGCGTCAGATGATTATGTTTGTTGAGAGCATTTATTTTGTAGGCACAGTGTAATGGAGAGTTGGCAAAGAATTGTATTGGATCTGACAGAAGCTGCATCACAACCCGTAAGTGAATAATTTCAATGCTTCGTCTGTAAATTATGGTTTTATATTGGGTAATGTTTTCAAAACACTTACTCGCATGCAATACAGTTGACAGGACAGAATCCTATGCATTGATATTGGCCAATCATAAATGGTTGTTTAATGACCATGCTTAAAAACATATTTTCAGACAAAATGAAGGTTGAAAATAACAGTTTTTCCACATATACAGGTGCTGGTCATATAATTAGAATATCATCAAAAAGTGGATTTATTTCACTAATTCCATTCAAAAAGTGAAACTTGTATATTATATTCATTCATTACACACAGACTGATATATTTCAAATGTTTATTTTTTTTTATTTTGATGATTATAACTGACAACTAAGGAAAATCCCAAATTCAGTATCTCAGAAAATTAGAATATTGTGTGAAGGTTCAATATTGAAGACACCTGGTGCCACACTCTAATCAGCTGATTAACTCAAAACACCTGCAAAGGCCTTTAAATGGTCTCTCAGTCTAGTTCTGTAGGCGACACAATCATGGGGAAGACTGCTGACTTAACAGTTGTCCAAAAGACGACCATCGACACCTTGCACAAGGAGGGCACACAGACGTATGCAAGACATGGGTTTCAGCTGTCGCACTCTTGAATAACAGACAGCGTCAGAAGCGCCTCGCCTGGGCTAAAGACAAAAAGGACTGGACTGCTGCTGAGTGGTCCAAAGTTATGTTCTCTGAAGAAAGTCAATTTTGCATTTCCTTTGGAAATCAGGGTCCCAGAGTCTGGATGAAGAGAGGAGAGGCACACAATCCACGCTGCTTGAGGTCCAGTGTAAAGTTTCCACAGTCAGTGATGGTTTGGGGTGCCATGTCATCTGCTGGTGTTGGTCCACTGTGTTTTCTGAGGTCCAAGGTCAACGCAGCCGTATACCAGGAAGCTTTAGAGCACTTCATGCTTCCTGCTGCTGACCAACTTTATGGAGATGCAGATTTCCTTTTCCAACAGGACTTGGGACCTGCACACAGTGCCAAAGCAACCAGTACCTGGTTTAAGCACCTGTTCTTAATTGGCCAGCAAACTCGCGTGACCTTAACCCCATAGAACATCTCTGGGCTATTGTGAAGAGGAAGATGCGATATGCCAGACCCAACAATGCAGAAGAGCTTAAGGCCACTATCAGAGCAACCTGGGCTCTCATAACACCTGAGCAGTGCCACAGACTGATCTCCTCATGCCACGCCGCATCACTGCAGTAATTCAGGCAAGAGGAGCCCAAACTAAGTATTGAGTGCTGGACATGCTCATACTTTTCATGTCCATACTTTTCAGTTGGCCAAGATTTCTAAAAATCCTTTCTTTGTATTGGTCTTAAGTAATATTCTAATTTTCTGAGATACTGAATTTGGGATTTTCCTTAGTTGTCAGTTATAATAATCAAAATTAAAAGAAATGAACATTTGAAATATATCAGTCTGTGTGTAATGAATGAATGTAATATACAAGTTTCACTTTTTGATTGGAATTAGTGAAATAAACTTTTATTATTATTATATAATTATATGACCAGCACATGTAAGTGAACAGTGTAACCAGTGTAACGTGTACACTGTTCACTTTTACCACATTATTCACTGATGTTAAACTGTTCACTTTCACCACATTTGTCACTTATGTTACACTGTTCACTTTCATCACATGTATCACTTAGGTTACACTGTTCACTTTCATCACTTTTTTCACATTGGTTACCAGTGTTGGGCACGTTACTTTAAAAAAGTAATTAGTTATAGTTAATAGTTACTTCTTACAAATAGTAACTGAGTTAGTAACTGAGTAACATCATTATAAAAGTAACTAATTACCAGGGAAAGTAATTACTGCGTTACTTTTTTTTTCTTTTCCAAATGTTCAAATATGTCAAATAACTTGGATGCCCCCAATATTAGATATGTTAAATGAATGAATTGGACACTAAATAGAATAAATTATTATAAAACATTGTACATTAATGTGCACTATTGTAATGTTGCTGTGGGACAATGTGAGAGCCACCTATCAAATTCAATGCATTATTGTAAATATTATCAGTACTATACTTTCCTTTGGTAGTGGAGCTCACGTTATCACCTGGGTTTTTAGCCTCTAATTTTGTGGCATATGATGATGTGAGGCGCTTCAGAATCACTTGCCTCCGGCGTGGAGAGACTCTTTCTTCCTGGGCATAAGTTGCACGTTACATAAATATTCTTACCTTTCACCTCAACGAGGAAAAAGCGCTTATACTTCCAATTTGCGAAAGCTACCTTTCAAGTCTTTGGACCATCGCTGAATGTGCGTGTGTGTGCGCGTGCGTGTGTGAACCATAGACAGTGAAAAAAATAGGTGTGAACTCAACCTATCAACTTCAACCTTATCTCCCACCCACCAATCATCATCAGTTATGTGTACCACTGCACCCACCCCCAACACGCATGGCTGGTGCACGCACACACACACACACACACACACGTTGCAGGTCCGACTGACAGAGAGCCTGTTCGGATGAAAAGCGCTTCAGTGAGCTCATAGTAAAGCGACTAACGCCGCATTTTTTTCCCTCAGTAACGCTAACGGCGTTGTAACGAGAGAAACAGTAATTCGTTTGATTACTCGTTACTGAAAAAAATAATTCCGTTAGTAACGCCGTTTATCTGTAACGCTGTTATTCCCATCACTGTTGGTTACACTGTTTACTTTTACCACATTTTTCACATTGGTTACACTGTTCACTTTCATCACTTTTTTCACTTAGTTTACACTGTTCACTTTCATCACTTTATTCACATAGGTTACACTGTCCACTTTTACCACTTTTTTCACATAGGTTACACTGTTCACATTTACCACATTTTTCACATAGGTTACACTGTTCACATTTACCACATTTTTCACATAGGTTACACTGTTCACATTTACCACATTTTTCACATAGGTTACACTGTTCACATTTACCACATTTTTCACATAGGTTACACTGTTCACTTTTATCACATTTTTCACATAGGTTACACTGTTCACTTTCATAATTTTTTCACATAGGTTACACTGTTCACATTTACCACATTTTTCACATAGGTTACACTGTTCACTTTTATCACATTTTTCACATAGGTTACACTGTTCACTTTCATAATTTTTTCACATAGGTTACACTGTTCACTTTTATCACATTTTTCACATAGGTTACACTGTTCACTTTCATAATTTTTTCACATAGGTTACACTTTTCACTTTTATCACATTTTTCACATAGGTTACACTGTTCACTTTCATAATTTTTTCACATAGGTTACACTTTTCACTTTTACCACATTTTTCACATAGGTTACACTGTTCACTCTTACCACATTTTTCACATTGGTTACACTGTTCACTTTCATCACTTTTTTCACTTAGTTTACACTGTTCACTTTCATCACTTTATTCACATAGGTTACACTGTTCACATTTACCACATTTTTCACATAGGTTACACTGTTCACATTTACCACATTTTTCACATAGGTTACACTGTTCACTTTTATCACATTTTTCACATAGGTTACACTGTTCACTTTCATAATTTTTTCACATAGGTTACACTTTTCACTTTTACCACATTTTTCACATAGGTTACACTGTTCACTCTTACCACATTTTTCACATTGGTTACACTGTTCACTTTCATCAGTGTAACCAGTGTGAAAAATATGATGAACGTGAACAGTGTAATCTAACTGGATAAAGTGATGAAAGTGAACAGTGTAATCTAACTGGATAAAGTGATGAAAGTGAACAGTGTAAACTAAGTGAATAAAGTGATGAAAGTGAACAGTGTAACCAATGTGAAAAATGTGGTAAAAGTAAACAGTGTGAAAAAAGTGACGGAAATGACCAGTGTAACCTATGTGAAAAATGTGATAAAAGTGAACAGTGTAACCAATGTGGAGAAAGTGTTCCCTTTCATCACTTTTTTCACACTGGTTACACTGTTCACTTTTACCACATTTTTTACATAGGTTACACTGTACACTTTCTCCACATTTTTCACACTGGTTACACTGTTCAGTTTTACCACATTTTTCACATAGGTTACACTGGTCATTTCCGTCACTTTTTTCACACTGTTTACTTTTACGACATTTTTCACATTGGTTACACTGTTCACTTTTACCACATTGTTCACATAGGTTACACTGTTCACTTTTACCACATTTTTCACATAGGTTACACTGTTCACTTTTACTACATTGTTCACATAGGTTACACTGTTCATTTTCGTCACTTTTTTCACATTGGTTACACTGTTTACTTTTACCACATTTTTCACATAGGTTACAATGTTCACTTTTACCACATTTTTCACATAGGTTACACTGTTCACTTTTATCACATTTTTCACATAGGTTACAATGTTCACTTTTACCACATTTTTCACATAGGTTACACTGTTCACTTTTACCACTTTTTTCACATAGGTTACACTGTTAACTTTTACCACATTTTTCACACAGTTACACTGTTCACTTTTACCACATTTTTCACATTGGTTACACTGTTCACTTTCATCACTTTTTTCACATAGGTTACACTGTTCATTTCCGTCACTTTTTTCACATATGTGAAAAATGTGGTAAAAGTGAACAGTGTAACCAATGTGAAAAATGCGGTAAAATCGAACAGTGTAACCTATGTGAAAAATGTGGTAAAAGTAAACAGTGTAACCAATGTGAAAAAAGTGACGGAAATGAACAGTGTAACCTATGTGAAAAAAGTGATGAAAGTGAACAGTGTAACCAATGTGAAAAATGTGATAAAAGTGAACAGTGTAACCTATGTGAAAAATGTGGTAAAAGTGAAAAGTGTAACCTATGTGAAAAAATGATGAAAGTGAACAGTGTAACCTATGTGAAAAATGTGGTAAATGTGAACAGTGTAACCTATGTGAAAAATGTGGTAAAACTGAACAGTCTAACCTATGTGAAAAATGTGATAAAAGTGAACAGTGTAACCTATGTGAAAAATGTGGTAAAACTGAACAGTCTAACCTATGTGAAAAATGTGGTAAAACTGAACAGTGTAACCTATGTGAAAAATGTGGTAAAAGTGAACAGTGTAACCAGTGTGAAAAAAGTGATGAAAGGGAACACTTTTTTCTCATAGGTTACACTGTACACTTTCTCCACATTATTCACATAGGTTACACTGTTCAGTTTTACCACATTTTTCACATAGGTTACACTGTTCACTTTTACCACATTTTTCACATAGGTACGCTTTTCACTTTTACCACTTTTTCCACATAGTTACGCTTTTCACTTTTACTACATTGTTCACATAGTTACACTGTTTACTTTTACCACATTTTTCACATAGTTACACTGTTCACTTTTATCACATTTTTCACATAGGTTACACTGTTCACTTTCATCACTTTTGTCACATTGGTTACACTGTTCATTTCCTTCACTTTTTTCACACTGTTCACTTTTACCACATTTTTCACATAGGTTACACTGTTCAGTTTTACCACATTTTTCACATGGGTTACACTGGTCATTTCCGTCACTTTTTTCACACTGTTCACTTTTACCACATTTTTCACATTGGTTACACTGTTCACTTTCATCAGTGTAACCAGTGTGAAAAATGTGGTAAAAGTGGACAGTGTAACCAATGTGAATAATGTGATAAAATTGAACAGTGTAACCTATGTGAAAAATGTGGCAAAAATGAACAGTGTAACCAATGTGAAAAAAGTGATGAAAGTGAACAGTGTAACCTATGTGAAAATGTGGTAAAAGTGAACAGTGTAACCAATGTGAAAAAAGTGATGAAAGTGAACAGTGTAACCTATGTGAAAAATGTGGCAAAAATGAACAGTGTAACCTATGTGAAAATGTAACCTATGTGAAAATGTGGTAAAAGTAAACAGTGTAACCAATGTGAAAAAAGTGACGGAAATGAACAGTGTAACCTATGTGAAAAAAGTGATGAAAGTGAACAGTGTAACCAATGTGAAAAATGTGGTAAAAGTAAACAGTGTAACCTATGTGGAAAAAGTGGTAAAAGTGGACAGTGTAACCAATGTGAAAAATGTGGTAAAAGTGAACAGTGTAACCTATGTGAAAAATGTGGTAAAAGTAAACAGTGTAACCAATGTGAAAAAAGTGACGGAAATGAACAGTGTAACCTATGTGAAAAAAGTGATGAAAGTGAACAGTGTAAACCAATGTGAAAAATGTGGTAAAAGTGAACAGTGTAACCTATGTGAAAAAAGTGATGAAAGTGAACAGTGTAACCTATGTGAAAAATGTGGTAAAAGTGAACAGTGTAACCAAAGTGAAAAATGTGGTAAAAGTGAAAAATTTGGTAAAAGTGAACAGTGTAACCTATGTGAAAAATGTGGTAAAAGTGAACAGTGTAACCTATGTGAAAAATGTGGTAAAAGTGAACAGTGTAACCTATGTGAAAAATGTGGTAAAAGTGAACAGTGTAACCCATGTGAAAAATGTGATAAAAGTGAACAGTGTAACCTATGTGAAAAATGTGGTAAAACTGAACAGTCTAACCTATGTGAAAAAATGATGAAAGTGAACAGTGTAACCTATGTGAAAAAATGATGAAAGTGAACAGTGTAACCTATGTGAAAAATGTGATAAAAGTGAACAGTGTAACCTATGTGAAAAATGTGGTAAAACTGAACAGTCTAACCTATGTGAAAAATGTGATAAAAGTGAACAGTGTAACTGTGTGAAAAATGTGGTAAAAGTGAACAGTGTAACCTATGTGGAAAAAGTGACGGAAATGAACAGTGTAACCAATGTGAAAAAAGTGACGGAAATGAACAGTGTAACCTATGTGAAAAAAGTGATGAAAGTGAACAGTGTAAACCAATGTGAAAAATGTGGTAAAAGTGAACAGTGTAACCAATGTGAAACATGTGGTAAAACTGAACAGTGTAACCTATGTGAAAAAAGTGATGAAAGTGAACAGTGTAACCTATGTGAAAAAAGTGATGAAAGTGAACAGTGTAACCTATGTGAAAAAAGTGATGAAAGTGAACAGTGTAACCAATGTGAACAATGTAGTAAAAGTGAACAGTGTAACCTATCTGGAAAAAGTGGTAAAAGTGGACAGTGTAACCAATGTGAATAATGTGACGAAAGTGAACAGTGTAACCAATGTGAAAAAAGTGATGAAAGTGAACAGTGTAACCTATGTGAAAAAAGTGATGAAAGTGAACAGTGTAACCAATGTGAAAAAAGTGATGAAAGTGAACAGTGTAACCTATGTGAAAAAAGTGATGAAAGTGAACAGTGTAACCTATGTGAAAAAAGTGATGAAAGTGAACAGTGTAACCAATGTGAAAAATGTGGTAAAAGTAAACAGTGTAACCTATGTGGAAAAAGTTGTAAAAGTGGACAGTGTAACCAATGTGAAACACGTGGTAAAACTGAACAGTGTAACCTATGTGAAAAATGTGGTAAAAGTAAACAGTGTAACCAATGTGAAAAAAGTGACGGAAATGAACAGTGTAACCTATGTGAAAAAAGTGATGAAAGTGAACAGTGTAACCAATGTGAAAAATGTTGTAAAAGTGAACATTGTAACCTATGTGAAAAATGTGATAAAAGTGAACAGTGTAACCTATGTGAAAAATGTGGTAAAAGTAAACAGTGTAACCAATGTGAAAAATGTGGTAAAAGTGAACAGGGTAACCTATGTGAAAAATGTGGTAAAAGTGAACAGTGTAACCTATGTGAAAAATGTGGTAAAAGTGAACAGTGTAACCTATGTGAAAAATGTGGTAAAAGTGGACAGTGTAACCAATGTGAATAATGTGACGAAAGTGAACAGTGTAACCTATGTGAATAATGTGACGAAAGTGAACAGTGTAACCTATGTGAAAAATGTGGTAAAAGTAAACAGTGTAACCTATGTGGAAAAAGTTGTAAAAGTGGACAGTGTAACCAATGTGAAAAAAGTGACGGAAATGAACAGTGTAACCTATGTGAAAAAAGTGATGAAAGTGAACAGTGTAACCAATGTGAAAAATGTGGTAAAAGTGAACATTGTAACCTATGTGAAAAATGTGGTAAAAGTAAACAGTGTAACCAATGTGAAAAAAGTGACGGAAATGAACAGTGTAACCAATGTGAAAAATGTGGTAAAAGTGAACATTGTAACCTATGTGAAAAAAGTGATGAAAGTGAACAGTGTAACCTATGTGAAAAATGTGGTAAATGTGAACAGTGTAACCTATGTGAAAAATTTGGTAAAAGTAAACAGTGTAACCTATGTGAACAATGTGACGAAAGTGAACAGTGTAACCTATGTGAAAAATGTGGTAAAAGTGAACAGTGTAACCTATGTGAAAAATGTGGTAAAAGTGAACAGTGTAACCAATGTGAATAATGTGACGAAAGTGAACAGTGTAACCTATGTGAAAAATGTGGTAAATGTGAACAGTGTAACCTATGTGAAAAATTTGGTAAAAGTAAACAGTGTAACCTATGTGAACAATGTGACGAAAGTGAACAGTGTAACCTATGTGAAAAATGTGGTAAATGTGAACAGTGTAACCTATGTGAAGAAAAGTGATGAAAGTGAACAGTGTAACCTATGTGAAAAATGTGGTCAAAGTGAACAGTGTAACCTATGTGAAAAAAGTGATGAAAGTGAACAGTGTAACCTATGTGAATAATGTGACGAAAGTGAACAGTGTAACCTATGTGAAAAATGTGGTAAATGTGAACAGTGTAACCTATGTGAAGAAAAGTGATGAAAGTGAACAGTGTAACCTATGTGAAAAATGTGGTCAAAGTGAACAGTGTAACCTATGTGAAAAAAGTGATGAAAGTGAACAGTGTAACCTATGTGAAAAATGTGATAAAAGTGAACAGTGTAACCGATGTGAAAAATGTGGTAAAAGTGAACAGTGTAACCTATGTGAAACATGTGGTAAAACTGAACAGTGTAACCTATGTGAAAAATGTGGTACAAGTGAACAGTGTAACCTATGTGGAAAAAGTGACGGAAATGAACAGTGTAACCTATGTGAAAAATGTGGTAAAAGTGAACAGTGTAACCTATGTGAAAAATGTGGTACAAGTGAACAGTGTAACCTATGTGAAAAAAGTGATGAAAGTGAACAGTGTAACCTATGTGAAAAAAGTGATGAAAGTGAACAGTGTAACCTATGTGAAAAATGTGGTAAAAGTGAACAGTGTAACCAAAGTGAAAAATGTGGTAAAAGTGAAAAATTTGGTAAAAGTGAACAGTGTAACCAAAGTGAAAAATGTGGTAAAAGTGAAAAATTTGGTAAAAGTGAACAGTGTAACCTATGTGAAAAATGTGGTAAAAGTGAACAGTGTAACCTATGTGAAAAATGTGGTAAAAGTGAACAGTGTAACCTATGTGAAAAATGTGGTAAAAGTGAACAGTGTAACCTATGTGAAAAATGTGGTAAAACTGAACAGTCTAACCTATGTGAAAAAATGATGAAAGTGAACAGTGTAACCTATGTGAAAAAATGATGAAAGTGAACAGTGTAACCTATGTGAAAAATGTGATAAAAGTGAACAGTGTAACCTATGTGAAAAATGTGGTAAAACTGAACAGTCTAACCTATGTGAAAAATGTGATAAAAGTGAACAGTGTAACCTATGTGAATAATGTGGTAAAAGTGAACAGTGTAACTGTGTGAAAAATGTGGTAAAAGTGAACAGTGTAACCTATGTGGAAAAAGTGACGGAAATGAACAGTGTAACCAATGTGAAAAAAGTGACGGAAATGAACAGTGTAACCTATGTGAAAAAAGTGATGAAAGTGAACAGTGTAAACCAATGTGAAAAATGTGGTAAAAGTGAACAGTGTAACCAATGTGAAACATGTGGTAAAACTGAACAGTGTAACCTATGTGAAAAAAGTGATGAAAGTGAACAGTGTAACCTATGTGAAAAAAGTGATGAAAGTGAACAGTGTAACCTATGTGAAAAAAGTGATGAAAGTGAACAGTGTAACCAATGTGAACAATGTAGTAAAAGTGAACAGTGTAACCTATGTGGAAAAAGTGGTAAAAGTGGACAGTGTAACCAATGTGAATAATGTGACGAAAGTGAACAGTGTAACCAATGTGAAAAAAGTGATGAAAGTGAACAGTGTAACCTATGTGAAAAAAGTGATGAAAGTGAACAGTGTAACCAATGTGAAAAAAGTGATGAAAGTGAACAGTGTAACCTATGTGAAAAAAGTGATGAAAGTGAACAGTGTAACCTATGTGAAAAAAGTGATGAAAGTGAACAGTGTAACCAATGTGAAACACGTGGTAAAAGTAAACAGTGTAACCTATGTGAAAAATGTGGTAAAAGTAAACAGTGTAACCAATGTGAAAAAAGTGACGGAAATGAACAGTGTAACCTATGTGAAAAAAGTGATGAAAGTGAACAGTGTAACCAATGTGAAAAATGTTGTAAAAGTGAACATTGTAACCTATGTGAAAAATGTGATAAAAGTGAACAGTGTAACCTATGTGAAAAATGTGGTAAAAGTAAACAGTGTAACCAATGTGAAAAATGTGGTAAAAGTGAACAGGGTAACCTATGTGAAAAATGTGGTAAAAGTGAACAGTGTAACCTATGTGAAAAATGTGGTAAAAGTGAACAGTGTAACCTATGTGAAAAATGTGGTAAAAGTGGACAGTGTAACCAATGTGAATAATGTGACGAAAGTGAACAGTGTAACCTATGTGAATAATGTGACGAAAGTGAACAGTGTAACCTATGTGAAAAATGTGGTAAAAGTAAACAGTGTAACCTATGTGGAAAAAGTTGTAAAAGTGGACAGTGTAACCAATGTGAAAAAAGTGACGGAAATGAACAGTGTAACCTATGTGAAAAAAGTGATGAAAGTGAACAGTGTAACCAATGTGAAAAATGTGGTAAAAGTGAACATTGTAACCTATGTGAAAAATGTGGTAAAAGTAAACAGTGTAACCAATGTGAAAAAAGTGACGGAAATGAACAGTGTAACCTATGTGAAAAAAGTGATGAAAGTGAACAGTGTAACCAATGTGAAAAATGTGGTAAAAGTGAACATTGTAACCTATGTGAAAAAAGTGATGAAAGTGAACAGTGTAACCTATGTGAAAAATGTGGTAAATGTGAACAGTGTAACCTATGTGAAAAATTTGGTAAAAGTAAACAGTGTAACCTATGTGAACAATGTGACGAAAGTGAACAGTGTAACCTATGTGAAAAATGTGGTAAAAGTGAACAGTGTAACCTATGTGAAAAATGTGGTAAAAGTGAACAGTGTAACCAATGTGAATAATGTGACGAAAGTGAACAGTGTAACCTATGTGAAAAATGTGGTAAATGTGAACAGTGTAACCTATGTGAAAAATTTGGTAAAAGTAAACAGTGTAACCTATGTGAACAATGTGACGAAAGTGAACAGTGTAACCTATGTGAAAAATGTGGTAAAAGTGAACAGTGTAACCTATGTGAAAAATGTGGTAAAAGTGAACAGTGTAACCAATGTGAATAATGTGACGAAAGTGAACAGTGTAACCTATGTGAAAAATGTGGTAAATGTGAACAGTGTAACCTATGTGAAAAAAGTGATGAAAGTGAACAGTGTAACCTATGTGAAAAATGTGATAAAAGTGAACAGTGTAACCGATGTGAAAAATGTGGTAAAAGTGAACAGTGTAACCTATGTGAAAAATGTGGTAAAAGTGAACAGTGTAACCTATGTGAAAAATGTGGTAAAAGTCAACAGTGTAACCTATGTGAAAAATTTGGTAAAAGTAAACAGTGTAACCTATGTGAACAATGTAGTAAAAGTGAACAGTGTAACCTATGTGGAAAAAGTGGTAAAAGTGGACAGTGTAACCAATGTGACGAAAGTGAACAGTGTAACCTATGTGAAAAATGTGGTAAAAGTCAACAGTGTAACCTATGTGAAAAATGTGGTAAAAGTGAACTGTGTAACCAATGTGAATAATGTGACGAAAGTGAACAGTGTAACCTATGTGAAAAATGTGGTAAAAGTGAACAGTGTAACCTATGTGAAAAATGTGGTAAAAGTGAACAGTGTAACCCATGTGAAAAAAGTGATGAAAGTGAACAGTGTAACCTATGTGATAAAAGTGAACAGTGTAACCTATGTGAAAAATGTGGTACAAGTGAACAGTGTAACCTATGTGAAAAAAGTGATGAAAGTGAACAGTGTAACCAATGTGAAAAAAGTGATGAAAGTGAACAGTGTAACCAATGTGAAAAATGTGGTAAAAGTGAACAGTGTAACCTATGTGAAAAATGTGGTAAAAGTGAACAGTGTAACCCATGTGAAAAAAGTGATGAAAGTGAACAGTGTAACCTATGTGATAAAAGTGAACAGTGTAACCTATGTGAAAAATGTGGTACAAGTGAACAGTGTAACCTATGTGAAAAAAGTGATGAAAGTGAACAGTGTAACCAATGTGAAAAAAGTGACGAAAATGAACAGTGTAACCTATGTGAAAAAAGTGATGAAAGTGAACAGTGTAACCAATGTGAAAAATGTGGTAAAAGTAAACAGTGTAACCTATGTGAAAAAAGTGATGAAAGTGAACAGTGTAACCAATGTGAAAAAAGTGACGGAAATGAACAGTGTAACCAATGTGAAAAATGTGGTAAAAGTGAACAGTGTAACCTATGTGAAAAATGTGGTAAAAGTGAACAGTGTAACCTATGTGAAAAATGTGGTAAAAGTAAACAGTGTAACCTATGTGAAAAATGTGGTAAAAGTGACGGAAATGAACAGTGTAACCTATGTGAAAAAAGTGATGAAAGTGAACAGTGTAACCAATGTGAAAAATGTGGTAAAAGTGAACAGTGTAACTTATGTGAAAAATGTGGTAAAAGTGAACAGTGTAACCTATGTGAAAAATGTGGTAAAAGTGAACAGTGTAACTTATGTGAAAAATGTGGTAAAAGTGAACAGTGTAACCTATGTGAAAAAAGTGATGAAAGTGAACAGTGTAACCTATGTGAAAAATGTGGTAAAAGTGAACAGTGTAACCTATGTGAAAAATGTGGTACAAGTGAACAGTGTAACCTATGTGAACAATGTAGTAAAAGTGAACAGTGTAACCTATGTGAAAAAAGTGATGAAAGTGAACAGTGTAACCTATGTGAAAAAAGTGATGAAAGTGAACAGTGTAACCAAAGTGAAAAATGTGGTAAAAGTGAAAAATTTGGTAAAAGTGAACAGTGTAACCTATGTGAAAAATGTGGTAAAAGTGAACAGTGTAACCTATGTGAAAAATGTGATGAAAGTGAACAGTGTAACCTATGTGAAAAAAGTGATGAAAGTGAACAGTGTAACCTATGTGAAAAATGTGGTAAAAGTGAACAGTGTAACCAAAGTGAAAAATGTGGTAAAAGTGAAAAATTTGGTAAAAGTGAACAGTGTAACCAAAGTGAAAAATGTGGTAAAAGTGAAAAATTTGGTAAAAGTGAACAGTGTAACCTATGTGAAAAATGTGGTAAAAGTGAACAGTGTAACCTATGTGAAAAATGTGGTAAAAGTGAACAGTGTAACCTATGTGAAAAATGTGGTAAAAGTGAACAGTGTAACCTATGTGAAAAATGTGGTAAAACTGAACAGTCTAACCTATGTGAAAAAATGATGAAAGTGAACAGTGTAACCTATGTGAAAAAATGATGAAAGTGAACAGTGTAACCTATGTGAAAAATGTGATAAAAGTGAACAGTGTAACCTATGTGAAAAATGTGGTAAAACTGAACAGTCTAACCTATGTGAAAAATGTGATAAAAGTGAACAGTGTAACCTATGTGAATAATGTGGTAAAAGTGAACAGTGTAACTGTGTGAAAAATGTGGTAAAAGTGAACAGTGTAACCTATGTGGAAAAAGTGACGGAAATGAACAGTGTAACCAATGTGAAAAAAGTGACGGAAATGAACAGTGTAACCTATGTGAAAAAAGTGATGAAAGTGAACAGTGTAAACCAATGTGAAAAATGTGGTAAAAGTGAACAGTGTAACCAATGTGAAACATGTGGTAAAACTGAACAGTGTAACCTATGTGAAAAAAGTGATGAAAGTGAACAGTGTAACCTATGTGAAAAAAGTGATGAAAGTGAACAGTGTAACCTATGTGAAAAAAGTGATGAAAGTGAACAGTGTAACCAATGTGAACAATGTAGTAAAAGTGAACAGTGTAACCTATGTGGAAAAAGTGGTAAAAGTGGACAGTGTAACCAATGTGAATAATGTGACGAAAGTGAACAGTGTAACCAATGTGAAAAAAGTGATGAAAGTGAACAGTGTAACCTATGTGAAAAAAGTGATGAAAGTGAACAGTGTAACCAATGTGAAAAAAGTGATGAAAGTGAACAGTGTAACCTATGTGAAAAAAGTGATGAAAGTGAACAGTGTAACCTATGTGAAAAAAGTGATGAAAGTGAACAGTGTAACCAATGTGAAAAATGTGGTAAAAGTAAACAGTGTAACCTATGTGGAAAAAGTTGTAAAAGTGGACAGTGTAACCAATGTGAAACACGTGGTAAAACTGAACAGTGTAACCTATGTGAAAAATGTGGTAAAAGTAAACAGTGTAACCAATGTGAAAAAAGTGACGGAAATGAACAGTGTAACCTATGTGAAAAAAGTGATGAAAGTGAACAGTGTAACCAATGTGAAAAATGTTGTAAAAGTGAACATTGTAACCTATGTGAAAAATGTGATAAAAGTGAACAGTGTAACCTATGTGAAAAATGTGGTAAAAGTAAACAGTGTAACCAATGTGAAAAATGTGGTAAAAGTGAACAGGGTAACCTATGTGAAAAATGTGGTAAAAGTGAACAGTGTAACCTATGTGAAAAATGTGGTAAAAGTGAACAGTGTAACCTATGTGAAAAATGTGGTAAAAGTGGACAGTGTAACCAATGTGAATAATGTGACGAAAGTGAACAGTGTAACCTATGTGAATAATGTGACGAAAGTGAACAGTGTAACCTATGTGAAAAATGTGGTAAAAGTAAACAGTGTAACCTATGTGGAAAAAGTTGTAAAAGTGGACAGTGTAACCAATGTGAAAAAAGTGACGGAAATGAACAGTGTAACCTATGTGAAAAAAGTGATGAAAGTGAACTGTGTAACCAATGTGAAAAATGTGGTAAAAGTGAACATTGTAACCTATGTGAAAAATGTGGTAAAAGTAAACAGTGTAACCAATGTGAAAAAAGTGACGGAAATGAACAGTGTAACCTATGTGAAAAAAGTGATGAAAGTGAACAGTGTAACCAATGTGAAAAATGTGGTAAAAGTGAACATTGTAACCTATGTGAAAAAAGTGATGAAAGTGAACAGTGTAACCTATGTGAAAAATGTGGTAAATGTGAACAGTGTAACCTATGTGAAAAATTTGGTAAAAGTAAACAGTGTAACCTATGTGAACAATGTGACGAAAGTGAACAGTGTAACCTATGTGAAAAATGTGGTAAAAGTGAACAGTGTAACCTATGTGAAAAATGTGGTAAAAGTGAACAGTGTAACCAATGTGAATAATGTGACGAAAGTGAACAGTGTAACCTATGTGAAAAATGTGGTAAATGTGAACAGTGTAACCTATGTGAAAAATTTGGTAAAAGTAAACAGTGTAACCTATGTGAACAATGTGACGAAAGTGAACAGTGTAACCTATGTGAAAAATGTGGTAAAAGTGAACAGTGTAACCTATGTGAAAAATGTGGTAAAAGTGAACAGTGTAACCAATGTGAATAATGTGACGAAAGTGAACAGTGTAACCTATGTGAAAAATGTGGTAAATGTGAACAGTGTAACCTATGTGAAAAAAGTGATGAAAGTGAACAGTGTAACCTATGTGAAAAATGTGATAAAAGTGAACAGTGTAACCGATGTGAAAAATGTGGTAAAAGTGAACAGTGTAACCTATGTGAAAAATGTGGTAAAAGTGAACAGTGTAACCTATGTGAAAAATGTGGTAAAAGTCAACAGTGTAACCTATGTGAAAAATTTGGTAAAAGTAAACAGTGTAACCTATGTGAACAATGTAGTAAAAGTGAACAGTGTAACCTATGTGGAAAAAGTGGTAAAAGTGGACAGTGTAACCAATGTGACGAAAGTGAACAGTGTAACCTATGTGAAAAATGTGGTAAAAGTCAACAGTGTAACCTATGTGAAAAATGTGGTAAAAGTGAACTGTGTAACCAATGTGAATAATGTGACGAAAGTGAACAGTGTAACCTATGTGAAAAATGTGGTAAAAGTGAACAGTGTAACCTATGTGAAAAATGTGGTAAAAGTGAACAGTGTAACCCATGTGAAAAAAGTGATGAAAGTGAACAGTGTAACCTATGTGATAAAAGTGAACAGTGTAACCTATGTGAAAAATGTGGTACAAGTGAACAGTGTAACCTATGTGAAAAAAGTGATGAAAGTGAACAGTGTAACCAATGTGAAAAAAGTGATGAAAGTGAACAGTGTAACCAATGTGAAAAATGTGGTAAAAGTGAACAGTGTAACCTATGTGAAAAATGTGGTAAAAGTGAACAGTGTAACCCATGTGAAAAAAGTGATGAAAGTGAACAGTGTAACCTATGTGATAAAAGTGAACAGTGTAACCTATGTGAAAAATGTGGTACAAGTGAACAGTGTAACCAATGTGAAAAAAGTGACGAAAATGAACAGTGTAACCTATGTGAAAAAAGTGATGAAAGTGAACAGTGTAACCAATGTGAAAAATGTGGTAAAAGTAAACAGTGTAACCTATGTGAAAAAAGTGATGAAAGTGAACAGTGTAACCAATGTGAAAAAAGTGACGGAAATGAACAGTGTAACCAATGTGAAAAATGTGGTAAAAGTGAACAGTGTAACCTATGTGAAAAATGTGGTAAAAGTGAACAGTGTAACCTATGTGAAAAATGTGGTAAAAGTAAACAGTGTAACCTATGTGAAAAATGTGGTAAAAGTGACGGAAATGAACAGTGTAACCTATGTGAAAAAAGTGATGAAAGTGAACAGTGTAACCAATGTGAAAAATGTGGTAAAAGTGAACAGTGTAACTTATGTGAAAAATGTGGTAAAAGTGAACAGTGTAACCTATGTGAAAAATGTGGTAAAAGTGAACAGTGTAACTTATGTGAAAAATGTGGTAAAAGTGAACAGTGTAACCTATGTGAAAAAAGTGATGAAAGTGAACAGTGTAACCTATGTGAAAAATGTGGTAAAAGTGAACAGTGTAACCTATGTGAAAAATGTGGTACAAGTGAACAGTGTAACCTATGTGAACAATGTAGTAAAAGTGAACAGTGTAACCTATGTGAAAAAAGTGATGAAAGTGAACAGTGTAACCTATGTGAAAAAAGTGATGAAAGTGAACAGTGTAACCAAAGTGAAAAATGTGGTAAAAGTGAAAAATTTGGTAAAAGTGAACAGTGTAACCTATGTGAAAAATGTGGTAAAAGTGAACAGTGTAACCTATGTGAAAAATGTGGTACAAGTGAACAGTGTAACCCATGTGAAAAAAGTGATGACAGTGAACAGTGTAACCTATGTGAAAAAAGTGATGAAAGTGAACAGTGTAACCAATGTGAAAAATGTGATAAAAGTGAACAGTGTAACCTATGTGAAAAATGTGGTAAAAGTGAAAAGTGTAACCTATGTGAAAAAATGATGAAAGTGAACAGTGTAACCTATGTGAAAAATGTGGTAAATGTGAACAGTGTAACCTATGTGAAAAATGTGATAAAAGTGAACAGTGTAACCTATGTGAAAAATGTGGTAAAACTGAACAGTCTAACCTATGTGAAAAATGTGGTAAAACTGAACAGTGTAACCTATGTGAAAAATGTGGTAAAAGTGAACAGTGTAACCAGTGTGAAAAAAGTGATGAAAGGGAACACTTTTTTCTCATAGGCTACACTGTACACTTTCTCCACATTATTCACATAGGTTACACTGTTCAGTTTTACCACATTTTTCACATAGGTTACACTGTTCACTTTTACCACATTTTTCACATAGGTACGCTTTTCACTTTTACCACTTTTTCCACATAGTTACGCTTTTCACTTTTACTACATTGTTCACATAGTTACACTGTTTACTTTTACCACATTTTTCACATAGTTACACTGTTCACTTTTATCACATTTTTCACATAGGTTACACTGTTCACTTTCATCACTTTTGTCACATTGGTTACACTGTTCATTTCCTTCACTTTTTTCACATAGGTTACACTGTTCAGTTTTACCACATTTTTCACATGGGTTACACTGGTCATTTCCGTCACTTTTTTCACACTGTTCACTTTTACCACATTTTTCACATTGGTTACACTGTTCACTTTCATCAGTGTAACCAGTGTGAAAAATGTGGTAAAAGTGGACAGTGTAACCAATGTGAATAATGTGATAAAATTGAACAGTGTAACCTATGTGAAAAATGTGGCAAAAATGAACAGTGTAACCAATGTGAAAAAAGTGATGAAAGTGAACAGTGTAACCTATGTGAAAATGTGGTAAAAGTGAACAGTGTAACCAATGTGAAAAAAGTGATGAAAGTGAACAGTGTAACCTATGTGAAAAATGTGGCAAAAATGAACAGTGTAACCTATGTGAAAATGTAACCTATGTGAAAATGTGGTAAAAGTAAACAGTGTAACCAATGTGAAAAAAGTGACGGAAATGAACAGTGTAACCTATGTGAAAAAAGTGATGAAAGTGAACAGTGTAACCAATGTGAAAAATGTGGTAAAAGTAAACAGTGTAACCTATGTGGAAAAAGTGGTAAAAGTGGACAGTGTAACCAATGTGAAAAATGTGGTAAAAGTGAACAGTGTAACCTATGTGAAAAATGTGGTAAAAGTAAACAGTGTAACCAATGTGAAAAAAGTGACGGAAATGAACAGTGTAACCTATGTGAAAAAAGTGATGAAAGTGAACAGTGTAAACCAATGTGAAAAATGTGGTAAAAGTGAACAGTGTAACCTATGTGAAAAATGTGGTAAAAGTAAACAGTGTAACCAATGTGAAACATGTGGTAAAACTGAACAGTGTAACCTATGTGAAAAATGTGGTAAAAGTGAACAGTGTAACTTATGAGAAAAATGTGGTAAAAGTGAACAGTGTAACCTATGTGAAAAATGTGGTAAAAGTGAACAGTGTAACCAATGTGAAACATGTGGTAAAACTGAACAGTGTAACCTATGTGAAAAATGTGGTACAAGTGAACAGTGTAACCTATGTGAAAAAAGTGATGAAACTGAACAGTGTAACCTATGTGAAAAATGTGGTACAAGTGAACAGTGTAACCTATGTGGAAAAAGTGACGGAAATGAACAGTGTAACCTATGTGAAAAATGTGGTAAAAGTGAACAGTGTAACCTATGTGAAAAATGTGGTACAAGTGAACAGTGTAACCTATGTGAACAATGTAGTAAAAGTGAACAGTGTAACCTATGTGAAAAAAGTGATGAAAGTGAACAGTGTAACCTATGTGAAAAAAGTGATGAAAGTGAACAGTGTAACCTATGTGAAAAATGTGGTAAAAGTGAACAGTGTAACCAAAGTGAAAAATGTGGTAAAAGTGAAAAATTTGGTAAAAGTGAACAGTGTAACCTATGTGAAAAATGTGGTAAAAGTGAACAGTGTAACCTATGTGAAAAATGTGGTAAAAGTGAACAGTGTAACCTATGTGAAAAATGTGGTAAAAGTGAACAGTGTAACCCATGTGAAAAATGTGATAAAAGTGAACAGTGTAACCTATGTGAAAAATGTGGTAAAACTGAACAGTCTAACCTATGTGAAAAAATGATGAAAGTGAACAGTGTAACCTATGTGAAAAAATGATGAAAGTGAACAGTGTAACCTATGTGAAAAATGTGATAAAAGTGAACAGTGTAACCTATGTGAAAAATGTGGTAAAACTGAACAGTCTAACCTATGTGAAAAATGTGATAAAAGTGAACAGTGTAACCTATGTGAATAATGTGGTAAAAGTGAACAGTGTAACTGTGTGAAAAATGTGGTAAAAGTGAACAGTGTAACCTATGTGGAAAAAGTGACGGAAATGAACAGTGTAACCAATGTGAAAAAAGTGACGGAAATGAACAGTGTAACCTATGTGAAAAAAGTGATGAAAGTGAACAGTGTAAACCAATGTGAAAAATGTGGTAAAAGTGAACAGTGTAACCAATGTGAAACATGTGGTAAAACTGAACAGTGTAACCTATGTGAAAAAAGTGATGAAAGTGAACAGTGTAACCTATGTGAAAAAAGTGATGAAAGTGAACAGTGTAACCTATGTGAAAAAAGTGATGAAAGTGAACAGTGTAACCAATGTGAACAATGTAGTAAAAGTGAACAGTGTAACCTATGTGGAAAAAGTGGTAAAAGTGGACAGTGTAACCAATGTGAATAATGTGACGAAAGTGAACAGTGTAACCAATGTGAAAAAAGTGATGAAAGTGAACAGTGTAACCTATGTGAAAAAAGTGATGAAAGTGAACAGTGTAACCAATGTGAAAAAAGTGATGAAAGTGAACAGTGTAACCTATGTGAAAAAAGTGATGAAAGTGAACAGTGTAACCTATGTGAAAAAAGTGATGAAAGTGAACAGTGTAACCAATGTGAAAAATGTGGTAAAAGTAAACAGTGTAACCTATGTGGAAAAAGTTGTAAAAGTGGACAGTGTAACCAATGTGAAACACGTGGTAAAACTGAACAGTGTAACCTATGTGAAAAATGTGGTAAAAGTAAACAGTGTAACCAATGTGAAAAAAGTGACGGAAATGAACAGTGTAACCTATGTGAAAAAAGTGATGAAAGTGAACAGTGTAACCAATGTGAAAAATGTTGTAAAAGTGAACATTGTAACCTATGTGAAAAATGTGATAAAAGTGAACAGTGTAACCTATGTGAAAAATGTGGTAAAAGTAAACAGTGTAACCAATGTGAAAAATGTGGTAAAAGTGAACAGGGTAACCTATGTGAAAAATGTGGTAAAAGTGAACAGTGTAACCTATGTGAAAAATGTGGTAAAAGTGAACAGTGTAACCTATGTGAAAAATGTGGTAAAAGTGGACAGTGTAACCAATGTGAATAATGTGACGAAAGTGAACAGTGTAACCTATGTGAATAATGTGACGAAAGTGAACAGTGTAACCTATGTGAAAAATGTGGTAAAAGTAAACAGTGTAACCTATGTGGAAAAAGTTGTAAAAGTGGACAGTGTAACCAATGTGAAAAAAGTGACGGAAATGAACAGTGTAACCTATGTGAAAAAAGTGATGAAAGTGAACAGTGTAACCAATGTGAAAAATGTGGTAAAAGTGAACATTGTAACCTATGTGAAAAATGTGGTAAAAGTAAACAGTGTAACCAATGTGAAAAAAGTTGTAAAAGTGGACAGTGTAACCAATGTGAAACACGTGGTAAAACTGAACAGTGTAACCTATGTGAAAAATGTGGTAAAAGTAAACAGTGTAACCAATGTGAAAAAAGTGACGGAAATGAACAGTGTAACCTATGTGAAAAAAGTGATGAAAGTGAACAGTGTAACCAATGTGAAAAATGTGGTAAAAGTGAACATTGTAACCTATGTGAAAAATGTGATAAAAGTGAACAGTGTAACCTATGTGAAAAAAGTGATGAAAGTGAACAGTGTAACCTATGTGAAAAATGTGGTAAATGTGAACAGTGTAACCTATGTGAAAAATTTGGTAAAAGTAAACAGTGTAACCTATGTGAACAATGTGACGAAAGTGAACAGTGTAACCTATGTGAAAAATGTGGTAAAAGTGAACAGTGTAACCTATGTGAAAAATGTGGTAAAAGTGAACAGTGTAACCAATGTGAATAATGTGACGAAAGTGAACAGTGTAACCTATGTGAAAAATGTGGTCAAAGTGAACAGTGTAACCTATGTGAAAAAAGTGATGAAAGTGAACAGTGTAACCTATGTGAAAAATGTGATAAAAGTGAACAGTGTAACCTATGTGAAAAATGTGGTAAAAGTGAACAGTGTAACCTATGTGAACAATGTGACGAAAGTGAACAGTGTAACCTATGTGAAAAATGTGGTAAAAGTGAACAGTGTAACCTATGTGAAAAATGTGGTAAATGTGAACAGTGTAACCTATGTGAAGAAAAGTGATGAAAGTGAACAGTGTAACCTATGTGAAAAATGTGGTCAAAGTGAACAGTGTAACCTATGTGAAAAAAGTGATGAAAGTGAACAGTGTAACCTATGTGAAAAATGTGATAAAAGTGAACAGTGTAACCTATGTGAAAAATGTGGTAAAAGTGAACAGTGTAACCTATGTGAAAAATGTGGTAAAAGTGAACAGTGTAACCTATGTGAAAAATGTGGTAAAAGTCAACAGTGTAACCTATGTGAAAAATTTGGTAAAAGTAAACAGTGTAACCTATGTGAACAATGTAGTAAAAGTGAACAGTGTAACCTATGTGGAAAAAGTGGTAAAAGTGGACAGTGTAACCAATGTGACGAAAGTGAACAGTGTAACCTATGTGAAAAATGTGGTAAAAGTCAACAGTGTAACCTATGTGAAAAATGTGGTAAAAGTGAACTGTGTAACCAATGTGAATAATGTGACGAAAGTGAACAGTGTAACCTATGTGAAAAATGTGGTAAAAGTGAACAGTGTAACCTATGTGAAAAATGTGGTAAAAGTGAACAGTGTAACCTATGTGAAAAATGTGGTAAAAGTGAACAGTGTAACCTATGTGAAAAATGTGGTAAAAGTGAACAGTGTAACCCATGTGAAAAAAGTGATGAAAGTGAACAGTGTAACCTATGTGATAAAAGTGAACAGTGTAACCTATGTGAAAAATGTGGTACAAGTGAACAGTGTAACCTATGTGAAAAAAGTGATGAAAGTGAACAGTGTAACCAATGTGAAAAAAGTGACGAAAATGAACAGTGTAACCTATGTGAAAAAAGTGATGAAAGTGAACAGTGTAACCAATGTGAAAAATGTGGTAAAAGTAAACAGTGTAACCTATGTGAAAAAAGTGATGAAAGTGAACAGTGTAACCAATGTGAAAAAAGTGACGGAAATGAACAGTGTAACCAATGTGAAAAATGTGGTAAAAGTGAACAGTGTAACCTATGTGAAAAATGTGGTAAAAGTGAACAGTGTAACCTATGTGAAAAATGTGGTAAAAGTAAACAGTGTAACCTATGTGAAAAATGTGGTAAAAGTGACGGAAATGAACAGTGTAACCTATGTGAAAAAAGTGATGAAAGTGAACAGTGTAACCAATGTGAAAAATGTGGTAAAAGTGAACAGTGTAACTTATGTGAAAAATGTGGTAAAAGTGAACAGTGTAACCTATGTGAAAAATGTGGTAAAAGTGAACAGTGTAACTTATGTGAAAAATGTGGTAAAAGTGAACAGTGTAACCTATGTGAAAAAAGTGATGAAAGTGAACAGTGTAACCTATGTGAAAAATGTGGTAAAAGTGAACAGTGTAACCTATGTGAAAAATGTGGTACAAGTGAACAGTGTAACCTATGTGAACAATGTAGTAAAAGTGAACAGTGTAACCTATGTGAAAAAAGTGATGAAAGTGAACAGTGTAACCTATGTGAAAAAAGTGATGAAAGTGAACAGTGTAACCTATGTGAAAAAATGTGGTAAAAGTGAACAGTGTAACCAAAGTGAAAAATGTGGTAAAAGTGAAAAATTTGGTAAAAGTGAACAGTGTAACCTATGTGAAAAATGTGGTAAAAGTGAACAGTGTAACCTATGTGAAAAATGTGGTAAAAGTGAACAGTGTAACCTATGTGAAAAATGTGGTAAATGTGAACAGTGTAACCTATGTGAAAAATGTGGTAAAAGTGAACAGTGTAACCCATGTGAAAAAAGTGATGACAGTGAACAGTGTAACCTATGTGAAAAATGTGATGAAAGTGAACAGTGTAACCTATGTGAAAAATGTGATAAAAGTGAACAGTGTAACCTATGTGAAAAATGTGGTAAATGTGAACAGTGTAACCTATGTGAATAATGTGGTAAAAGTGAACAGTGTAACTGTGTGAAAAATGTGGTAAAAGTGAACAGTGTAACCTATGTGGAAAAAGTGGTAAAAGTGGACAGTGTAACCAATGTGAAACATGTGGTAAAACTGAACAGTGTAACCAATGTGAAAAATGTGGTAAAAGTAAACAGTGTAACCAATGTGAAAAAAGTGACGGAAATGAACAGTGTAACCTATGTGAAAAAAGTGATGAAAGTGAACAGTGTAAACCAATGTGAAAAATGTGGTAAAAGTGAACAGTGTAACCAATGTGAAAAATGTGGTAAATGTGAACAGTGTAACCTATGTGAAAAATGTGGTAAAAGTAAACAGTGTAACCTATGTGAACAATGTAGTAAAAGTGAACAGTGTAACCTATGTGGAAAAAGTGGTAAAAGTGGACAGTGTAACCAATGTGAATAATGTGACGAAAGTGAACAGTGTAACCTATGTGAAAAATGTGGTAAAAGTAAACAGTGTAACCTATGTGGAAAAAGTTGTAAAAGTGGACAGTGTAACCAATGTGAAACACGTGGTAAAACTGAACAGTGTAACCTATGTGAAAAATGTGGTAAAAGTAAACAGTGTAACCAATGTGAAAAAAGTGACGGAAATGAACAGTGTAACCTATGTGAAAAAAGTGATGAAAGTGAACAGTGTAACCAATATGAAAAATGTGGTAAAAGTGGACAGTGTAACCAATGTGACGAAAGTGAACAGTGTAACCTATGTGAAAAATGTGGTAAAAGTGAACAGTGTAACCTATGTGAAAAATGTGGTAAAAGTGAACAGTGTAACCTATGTGAAAAATGTGGTAAAAGTGAACAGTGTAACCTATGTGAAAAATGTGGTAAAAGTGAACAGTGTAACCCATGTGAAAAAAGTGATGAAAGTGAACAGTGTAACCTATGTGAAAAATGTGGTAAAAGTGAACAGTGTAACCAATGTGAAAAATGCGGTAAAAGTGAACAGTGTAACCAATGTGAAACATGTGGTAAAACTGAACAGTGTAACCTATGTGAAAAATGTGGTAAAAGTGAACAGTGTAACTTATGTGAAAAATGTGGTAAAAGTGAACAGTGTAACCTATGTGAAAAAAGTGATGAAAGTGAACAGTGTAACCTATGTGAAAAATGTGGTAAAAGTGAACAGTGTAACCTATGTGAAAAATGTGGTACAAGTGAACAGTGTAACCTATGTGAACAATGTAGTAAAAGTGAACAATGTAACCTATGTGAAAAAAGTGATGAAAGTGAACAGTGTAACCTATGTGAAAAAAGTGATGAAAGTGAACAGTGTAACCTATGTGAAAAATGTGGTAAAAGTGAACAGTGTAACCAAAGTGAAAAATGTGGTAAAAGTGAAAAATTTGGTAAAAGTGAACAGTGTAACCTATGTGAAAAATGTGGTAAAAGTGAACAGTGTAACCTATGTGAAAAATGTGGTAAAAGTGAAAAGTGTAACCTATGTGAAAAATGTGGTAAAAGTGAACAGTGTAACCCATGTGAAAAAAGTGATGACAGTGAACAGTGTAACCTATGTGAAAAATGTGATAAAAGTGAACAGTGTAACCTATGTGAAAAATGTGGTAAATGTGAACAGTGTAACCTATGTGAATAATGTGGTAAAAGTGAACAGTGTAACTGTGTGAAAAATGTGGTAAAAGTGAACAGTGTAACCTATGTGGAAAAAGTGGTAAAAGTGGACAGTGTAACCAATGTGAAACATGTGGTAAAACTGAACAGTGTAACCAATGTGAAAAATGTGGTAAAAGTAAACAGTGTAACCAATGTGAAAAAAGTGACGGAAATGAACAGTGTAACCTATGTGAAAAAAGTGATGAAAGTGAACAGTGTAAACCAATGTGAAAAATGTGGTAAAAGTGAACAGTGTAACCAATGTGAAAAATGTGGTAAATGTGAACAGTGTAACCTATGTGAAAAATGTGGTAAAACTAAACAGTGTAACCTATGTGAACAATGTAGTAAAAGTGAACAGTGTAACCTATGTGGAAAAAGTGGTAAAAGTGGACAGTGTAACCAATGTGAATAATGTGACGAAAGTGAACAGTGTAACCTATGTGAAAAATGTGGTAAAAGTAAACAGTGTAACCTATGTGGAAAAAGTTGTAAAAGTGGACAGTGTAACCAATGTGAAACACGTGGTAAAACTGAACAGTGTAACCTATGTGAAAAATGTGGTAAAAGTAAACAGTGTAACCAATGTGAAAAAAGTGACGGAAATGAACAGTGTAACCTATGTGAAAAAAGTGATGAAAGTGAACAGTGTAACCAATATGAAAAATGTGGTAAAAGTGGACAGTGTAACCAATGTGACGAAAGTGAACAGTGTAACCTATGTGAAAAATGTGGTAAAAGTGAACAGTGTAACCTATGTGAAAAATTTGGTAAAAGTGAACAGTGTAACCTATGTGAAAAATGTGGTAAAAGTGAACAGTGTAACCTATGTGAAAAAAGTGATGAAAGTGAACAGTGTAACCTATGTGAAAAATGTGGTAAAAGTAAACAGTGTAACCTATGTGGAAAAAGTGGTAAAAGTGGACAGTGTAACCAATGTGAATAATGTGACGAAAGTGAACAGTGTAACCTATGTGAAAAATGTGATAAAAGTGAACAGTGTAACCTATGTGGAAAAAGTGGAAAAAGTGGTAAAAGTGAACAGTGTAACCTATGTGAAAAAAGTGATGAAAGTGAACAGTGTAACCTATGTGAAAAATGTGATAAAAGTGAACAGTGTAACCTATGTGAAAAATGTGGTAAAAGTGAACAGTGTAACCCATGTGAAAAAAGTGATGAAAGTGAACAGTGTAACCTATGTGAAAAATGTGGTAAAAGTGAACAGTGTAACCCATGTGAAAAAAGTGATGAAAGTGAACAGTGTAACCTATGTGAAAAATGTGGTAAATGTGAACAGTGTAACCTATGTGAATAATGTGGTAAAAGTGAACAGTGTAACCAATGTGAAAAAAAGTGATGAAAGTGAACAGTGTAACCTATGTGAAAAATGTGGTAAAAGTGAACAGTGTAACCTATGTGAAAAATGTGGTAAAAGTGAACAGTGTAACCCATGTGAAAAAAGTGATGAAAGTGAACAGTGTAACCTATGTGAAAAATGTGGTAAAAGTGAACAGTGTAACCAATGTGAAAAAATGCGGTAAAAGTGAACAGTGTAACCAATGTGAAACATGTGGTAAAACTGAACAGTGTAACCTATGTGAAAAATGTGGTAAAAGTAAACAGTGTAACCAATGTGAAAAAAGTGACGGAAATGAACAGTGTAACCTATGTGAAAAAAGTGATGAAAGTGAACAGTGTAACCAATGTGAAAAAAGGGAACGGAAATGAAAAGTGTAACCTATATGAAAAAAGTGATGAAAGTGAACAGTGTAACCTATGTGAAAAATGTGATAAAAGTGAACAGTGTAACCTATGTGAAAAATGTGGTAAATGTGAACAGTGTAACCTATGTGAAAAATGTGGTAAAAGTGAACAGTGTAACCAATGTGAAACATGTGGTAAAACTGAACAGTGTAACCTATGTGAAAAATGTGGTAAAAGTGAACAGTGTAACCAATGTGAAACATGTGGTAAAACTGAACAGTGTAACCTATGTGAAAAAAGTGATGAAAGTGAACAGTGTAACCTATGTGAAAAATGTGGTAAAAGTGAACAGTGTAACCTATGTGAAAAATGTGGTACAAGTGAACAGTGTAACCTATGTGAACAATGTAGTAAAAGTGAACAGTGTAACCTATGTGAAAAAAGTGATGAAAGTGAACAGTGTAACCAAAGTGAAAAATGTGGTAAAAGTGAACAGTGTAACCTATGTGAAAAATGTGGTAAAAGTGAACAGTGTAACCTATGTGAAAAATGTGGTAAAAGTGAACAGTGTAACCTATGTGAAAAATGTGGTAAAAGTGAACAGTGTAACCTATGTGAAAAATGTGGTAAAAGTGAACAGTGTAACCAAAGTGAAAAATGTGGTAAAAGTGAACAGTGTAACCTATGTGAAAAATTTGGTAAAAGTGAACAGTGTAACCTATGTGAAAAATGTGGTAAAAGTGAACAGTGTAACCTATGTGAAAAATGTGGTAAAAGTGAACAGTGTAACCTATGTGAAAAATGTGGTAAAAGTGAACAGTGTAACCTATGTGAAAAATGTGGTAAATGTGAACAGTGTAACCTATGTGAAAAATGTGGTAAAAGTGAACAGTGTAACCCATGTGAAAAAAGTGATGACAGTGAACAGTGTAACCTATGTGAAAAATGTGATGAAAGTGAACAGTGTAACCTATGTGAAAAATGTGATAAAAGTGAACAGTGTAACCTATGTGAAAAATGTGGTAAATGTGAACAGTGTAACCTATGTGAATAATGTGGTAAAAGTGAACAGTGTAACTGTGTGAAAAATGTGGTAAAAGTGAACAGTGTAACCTATGTGAAAAATGTGGAAAAAGTAAACAGTGTAACCTATGTGGAAAAAGTGGTAAAAGTAAACAGTGTAACCAATGTGAAACATGTGGTAAAACTGAACAGTGTAACCAATGTGAAAAATGTGGTAAAAGTAAACAGTGTAACCAATGTGAAAAAAGTGACGGAAATGAACAGTGTAACCTATGTGAAAAAAGTGATGAAAGTGAACAGTGTAACCAATGTGAAAAATGTGGTAAAAGTGAACAGTGTAACCTATGTGAAAAATGTGGTAAAAGTGAACATTGTAACCTATGTGAAAAATGTGATAAAAGTGAACAGTGTAACCTATGTGAAAAAAGTGATGAAAGTGAACAGTGTAACCTATGTGAAAAATGTGGTAAATGTGAACAGTGTAACCTATGTGAAAAATTTGGTAAAAGTAAACAGTGTAACCTATGTGAACAATGTAGTAAAAGTGAACAGTGTAACCTATGTGGAAAAAGTGGTAAAAGTGGACAGTGTAACCAATGTGAATAATGTGACGAAAGTGAACAGTGTAACCTATGTGAAAAATGTGGTAAAAGTGAACAGTGTAACCTATGTGAACAATGTAGTAAAAGTGAACAGTGTAACCTATGTGGAAAAAGTGGTAAAAGTGGACAGTGTAACCAATGTGACGAAAGTGAACAGTGTAACCTATGTGAAAAATGTGGTAAAAGTGAACAGTGTAACCTATGTGAAAAATGTGGTTAAAGTGAACAGTGTAACCAATGTGAATAATGTGACGAAAGTGAACAGTGTAACCTATGTGAAAAATGTGGTAAATGTGAACAGTGTAACCTATGTGAAAAATGTGGTAAAAGTGAACAGTGTAACCTATGTGAAAAAAGTGATGAAAGTGAACAGTGTAACCTATGTGAAAAATGTGATAAAAGTGAACAGTGTAACCTATGTGAAAAATGTGGTAAATGTGAACAGTGTAACCTATGTGAATAATGTGGTAAAAGTGAACAGTGTAACTGTGTGAAAAATGTGGTAAAAGTAAACAGTGTAACCTATGTGAAAAATGTGGTAAAAGTAAACAGTGTAACCAATGTGAAAAAAGTGACGGAAATAAACAGTGTAACCTATGTGGAAAAAGTGGTAAAAGTGGACAGTGTAACCAATGTGAAAAATGTGGTAAAAAAAAACAGTGTAACCAATGTGAAAAAAGTGACGGAAATGAACAGTGTAACCTATGTGAAAAAAGTGATGAAAGTGAACAGTGTAAACCAATGTGAAAAATGTGGTAAAAGTGAACAGTGTAACCAATGTGAAAAATGTGGTAAATGTGAACAGTGTAACCTATGTGAAAAATGTGGTAAAAGTAAACAGTGCAACCTATGTGAACAATGTAGTAAAAGTGAACAGTGTAACCTATGTGGAAAAAGTGGTAAAAGTGGACAGTGTAACCAATGTGAATAATGTGACGAAAGTGAACAGTGTAACCTATGTGAAAAATGTGGTAAAAGTAAACAGTGTAACCTATGTGGAAAAAGTGGTAAAAGTGGACAGTGTAACCAATGTGAAACATGTGGTAAAACTGAACAGTGTAACCTATGTGAAAAATGTGGTAAAAGTAAACAGTGTAACCTATGTGAAAAAAGTGAAGAAAGTGAACAGTGTAACCTATGTGAAAAATGTGGTAAATGTGAACAGTGTAACCTATGTGAAAAATTTGGTAAAAGTAAACAGTGTAACCTATGTGAACAATGTAGTAAAAGTGAACAGTGTAACCTATGTGGAAAAAGTGGTAAAAGTGGACAGTGTAACCAATGTGAATAATGTGACGAAAGTGAACAGTGTAACCTATGTGAACAATGTAGTAAAAGTGAACAGTGTAACCTATGTGGAAAAAGTGGTAAAAGTGGACAGTGTAACCAATGTGACGAAAGTGAAGAGTGTAACCTATGTGAAAAATGTGGTAAAAGTGAACAGTGTAACCTATGTGAAAAATGTGGTAAAAGTGAACAGTGTAACCTATGTGAAAAATGTGGTAAAAGTAAACAGTGTAACCTATGTGAACAATGTAGTAAAAGTGAACAGTGTAACCTATGTGGAAAAAGTGGTAAAAGTGGACAGTGTAACCAATGTGAATAATGTGACGAAAGTGAACAGTGTAACCTATGTGAAAAATGTGGTAAAAGTAAACAGTGTAACCTATGTGGAAAAAGTTGTAAAAGTGGACAGTGTAACCAATGTGAAACACGTGGTAAAACTGAACAGTGTAACCTATGTGAAAAATGTGGTAAAAGTAAACAGTGTAACCAATGTGAAAAAAGTGACGGAAATGAACAGTGTAACCTATGTGAAAAAAGTGATGAAAGTGAACAGTGTAACCAATATGAAAAATGTGGTAAAAGTGGACAGTGTAACCAATGTGACGAAAGTGAACAGTGTAACCTATGTGAAAAATGTGGTAAAAGTGAACAGTGTAACCTATGTGAAAAATGTGGTAAAAGTGAACAGTGTAACCTATGTGAAAAATGTGGTAAAAGTGAACAGTGTAACCTATGTGAAAAATGTGGTAAAAGTGAACAGTGTAACCCATGTGAAAAAAGTGATGAAAGTGAACAGTGTAACCTATGTGAAAAATGTGGTAAAAGTGAACAGTGTAACCAATGTGAAAAATGCGGTAAAAGTGAACAGTGTAACCAATGTGAAACATGTGGTAAAACTGAACAGTGTAACCTATGTGAAAAATGTGGTAAAAGTGAACAGTGTAACTTATGTGAAAAATGTGGTAAAAGTGAACAGTGTAACCTATGTGAAAAAAGTGATGAAAGTGAACAGTGTAACCTATGTGAAAAATGTGGTAAAAGTGAACAGTGTAACCTATGTGAAAAATGTGGTACAAGTGAACAGTGTAACCTATGTGAACAATGTAGTAAAAGTGAACAATGTAACCTATGTGAAAAAAGTGATGAAAGTGAACAGTGTAACCTATGTGAAAAAAGTGATGAAAGTGAACAGTGTAACCTATGTGAAAAATGTGGTAAAAGTGAACAGTGTAACCAAAGTGAAAAATGTGGTAAAAGTGAAAAATTTGGTAAAAGTGAACAGTGTAACCTATGTGAAAAATGTGGTAAAAGTGAACAGTGTAACCTATGTGAAAAATGTGGTAAAAGTGAACAGTGTAACCTATGTGAAAAATGTGGTAAATGTGAACAGTGTAACCTATGTGAAAAATGTGGTAAAAGTGAACAGTGTAACCCATGTGAAAAAAGTGATGACAGTGAACAGTGTAACCTATGTGAAAAATGTGATGAAAGTGAACAGTGTAACCTATGTGAAAAATGTGATAAAAGTGAACAGTGTAACCTATGTGAAAAATGTGGTAAATGTGAACAGTGTAACCTATGTGAATAATGTGGTAAAAGTGAACAGTGTAACTGTGTGAAAAATGTGGTAAAAGTGAACAGTGTAACCTATGTGGAAAAAGTGGTAAAAGTGGACAGTGTAACCAATGTGAAACATGTGGTAAAACTGAACAGTGTAACCAATGTGAAAAATGTGGTAAAAGTAAACAGTGTAACCAATGTGAAAAAAGTGACGGAAATGAACAGTGTAACCTATGTGAAAAAAGTGATGAAAGTGAACAGTGTAAACCAATGTGAAAAATGTGGTAAAAGTGAACAGTGTAACCAATGTGAAAAATGTGGTAAATGTGAACAGTGTAACCTATGTGAAAAATGTGGTAAAACTAAACAGTGTAACCTATGTGAACAATGTAGTAAAAGTGAACAGTGTAACCTATGTGGAAAAAGTGGTAAAAGTGGACAGTGTAACCAATGTGAATAATGTGACGAAAGTGAACAGTGTAACCTATGTGAAAAATGTGGTAAAAGTAAACAGTGTAACCTATGTGGAAAAAGTTGTAAAAGTGGACAGTGTAACCAATGTGAAACACGTGGTAAAACTGAACAGTGTAACCTATGTGAAAAATGTGGTAAAAGTAAACAGTGTAACCAATGTGAAAAAAGTGACGGAAATGAACAGTGTAACCTATGTGAAAAAAGTGATGAAAGTGAACAGTGTAACCAATATGAAAAATGTGGTAAAAGTGGACAGTGTAACCAATGTGACGAAAGTGAACAGTGTAACCTATGTGAAAAATGTGGTAAAAGTGAACAGTGTAACCTATGTGAAAAATTTGGTAAAAGTGAACAGTGTAACCTATGTGAAAAATGTGGTAAAAGTGAACAGTGTAACCTATGTGAAAAAAGTGATGAAAGTGAACAGTGTAACCTATGTGAAAAATGTGGTAAAAGTAAACAGTGTAACCTATGTGGAAAAAGTGGTAAAAGTGGACAGTGTAAACCAATGTGAATAATGTGACGAAAGTGAACAGTGTAACCTATGTGAAAAATGTGATAAAAGTGAACAGTGTAACCTATGTGGAAAAAGTGGAAAAAGTGGTAAAAGTGAACAGTGTAACCTATGTGAAAAAAGTGATGAAAGTGAACAGTGTAACCTATGTGAAAAATGTGATAAAAGTAAACAGTGTAACCTATGTGAAAAATGTGGTAAATGTGAACAGTGTAACCTATGTGAAAAATGTGGTAAAAGTGAACAGTGTAACCTATGTGAAAAATGTGGTAAAAGTGAACAGTGTAACCAATGTGAAAAAAAGTGATGAAAGTGAACAGTGTAACCTATGTGAAAAATGTGGTAAAAGTGAACAGTGTAACCTATGTGAAAAATGTGGTAAAAGTGAACAGTGTAACCCATGTGAAAAAAGTGATGAAAGTGAACAGTGTAACCTATGTGAAAAATGTGGTAAAAGTGAACAGTGTAACCCATGTGAAAAAAGTGATGAAAGTGAACAGTGTAACCTATGTGAAAAATGTGGTAAATGTGAACAGTGTAACCTATGTGAATAATGTGGTAAAAGTGAACAGTGTAACCAATGTGAAAAAAAGTGATGAAAGTGAACAGTGTAACCTATGTGAAAAATGTGGTAAAAGTGAACAGTGTAACCTATGTGAAAAATGTGGTAAAAGTGAACAGTGTAACCCATGTGAAAAAAGTGATGAAAGTGAACAGTGTAACCTATGTGAAAGATGTGGTAAAAGTGAACAGTGTAACCAATGTGAAAAATGCGGTAAAAGTGAACAGTGTAACCAATGTGAAACATGTGGTAAAACTGAACAGTGTAACCTATGTGAAAAATGTGGTAAAAGTAAACAGTGTAACCAATGTGAAAAAAGTGACGGAAATGAACAGTGTAACCTATGTGAAAAAAGTGATGAAAGTGAACAGTGTAACCAATGTGAAAAAAGGGAACGGAAATGAAAAGTGTAACCTATGTGAAAAAAGTGATGAAAGTGAACAGTGTAACCTATGTGAAAAATGTGATAAAAGTGAACAGTGTAACCTATGTGAAAAATGTGGTAAATGTGAACAGTGTAACCTATGTGAAAAATGTGGTAAAAGTGAACAGTGTAACCAATGTGAAACATGTGGTAAAACTGAACAGTGTAACCTATGTGAAAAATGTGGTAAAAGTGAACAGTGTAACCAATGTGAAACATGTGGTAAAACTGAACAGTGTAACCTATGTGAAAAAAGTGATGAAAGTGAACAGTGTAACCTATGTGAAAAATGTGGTAAAAGTGAACAGTGTAACCTATGTGAAAAATGTGGTACAAGTGAACAGTGTAACCTATGTGAACAATGTAGTAAAAGTGAACAGTGTAACCTATGTGAAAAAAGTGATGAAAGTGAACAGTGTAACCAAAGTGAAAAATGTGGTAAAAGTGAACAGTGTAACCTATGTGAAAAATGTGGTAAAAGTGAACAGTGTAACCTATGTGAAAAATGTGGTAAAAGTGAACAGTGTAACCTATGTGAAAAATGTGGTAAAAGTGAACAGTGTAACCTATGTGAAAAATGTGGTAAAAGTGAACAGTGTAACCAAAGTGAAAAATGTGGTAAAAGTGAACAGTGTAACCTATGTGAAAAATTTGGTAAAAGTGAACAGTGTAACCTATGTGAAAAATGTGGTAAAAGTGAACAGTGTAACCTATGTGAAAAATGTGGTAAAAGTGAACAGTGTAACCTATGTGAAAAATGTGGTAAATGTGAACAGTGTAACCTATGTGAAAAATGTGGTAAAAGTGAACAGTGTAACCCATGTGAAAAAAGTGATGACAGTGAACAGTGTAACCTATGTGAAAAATGTGATGAAAGTGAACAGTGTAACCTATGTGAAAAATGTGATAAAAGTGAACAGTGTAACCTATGTGAAAAATGAGGTAAATGTGAACAGTGTAACCTATGTGAATAATGTGGTAAAAGTGAACAGTGTAACTGTGTGAAAAATGTGGTAAAAGTGAACAGTGTAACCTATGTGAAAAATGTGGAAAAAGTAAACAGTGTAACCTATGTGGAAAAAGTGGTAAAAGTAAACAGTGTAACCAATGTGAAACATGTGGTAAAACTGAACAGTGTAACCAATGTGAAAAATGTGGTAAAAGTAAACAGTGTAACCAATGTGAAAAAAGTGACGGAAATGAACAGTGTAACCTATGTGAAAAAAGTGATGAAAGTGAACAGTGTAAACCAATGTGAAAAATGTGGTAAAAGTGAACAGTGTAACCAATGTGAAAAATGTGGTAAATGTGAACAGTGTAACCTATGTGAAAAATGTGGTAAAAGTAAACAGTGTAACCTATGTGAAGAATGTAGTAAAAGTGAACAGTGTAACCTATGTGGAAAAAGTTGTAAAAGTGGACAGTGTAACCAATGTGAAACACGTGGTAAAACTGAACAGTGTAACCTATGTGAAAAATGTGGTAAAAGTAAACAGTGTAACCAATGTGAAAAAAGTGACGGAAATGAACAGTGTAACCTATGTGAAAAAAGTGATGAAAGTGAACAGTGTAACCAATGTGAAAAATGTGGTAAAAGTGAACAGTGTAACCTATGTGAAAAATGTGGTAAAAGTGAACATTGTAACCTATGTGAAAAATGTGATAAAAGTGAACAGTGTAACCTATGTGAAAAAAGTGATGAAAGTGAACAGTGTAACCTATGTGAAAAATGTGGTAAATGTGAACAGTGTAACCTATGTGAAAAATTTGGTAAAAGTAAACAGTGTAACCTATGTGAACAATGTAGTAAAAGTGAACAGTGTAACCTATGTGGAAAAAGTGGTAAAAGTGGACAGTGTAACCAATGTGAATAATGTGACGAAAGTGAACAGTGTAACCTATGTGAAAAATGTGGTAAAAGTGAACAGTGTAACCTATGTGAACAATGTAGTAAAAGTGAACAGTGTAACCTATGTGGAAAAAGTGGTAAAAGTGGACAGTGTAACCAATGTGACGAAAGTGAACAGTGTAACCTATGTGAAAAATGTGGTAAAAGTGAACAGTGTAACCTATGTGAAAAATGTGGTTAAAGTGAACAGTGTAACCAATGTGAATAATGTGACGAAAGTGAACAGTGTAACCTATGTGAAAAATGTGGTAAATGTGAACAGTGTAACCTATGTGAAAAATGTGGTAAAAGTGAACAGTGTAACCTATGTGAAAAAAGTGATGAAAGTGAACAGTGTAACCTATGTGAAAAATGTGATAAAAGTGAACAGTGTAACCTATGTGAAAAATGTGGTAAATGTGAACAGTGTAACCTATGTGAAAAATGTGGTAAAAGTGAACAGTGTAACCTATGTGAAAAATTTGGTAAATGTGAACAGTGTAACCTATGTGAAAAATGTGGTAAAAGTGAACAGTGTAACCTATGTGAAAAAAGTGATGAAAGTGAACAGTGTAACCTATGTGAAAAATGTGGTAAAAGTGAACAGTGTAACCTATGTGAAAAAAGTGATGAAAGTGAACAGTGTAACCTATGTGATAAAAGTGAACAGTGTAACCTATGTGAAAAATGTGGTAAATGTGAACAGTGTAACCTATGTGAATAATGTGGTAAAAGTGAACAGTGTAACTGTGTGAAAAATGTGGTAAAAGTAAACAGTGTAACCTATGTGAAAAATGTGGTAAAAGTAAACAGTGTAACCAATGTGAAAAAAGTGACGGAAATAAACAGTGTAACCTATGTGGAAAAAGTGGTAAAAGTGGACAGTGTAACCAATGTGAAAAATGTGGTAAAAAAAAACAGTGTAACCAATGTGAAAAAAGTGACGGAAATGAACAGTGTAACCTATGTGAAAAAAGTGATGAAAGTGAACAGTGTAAACCAATGTGAAAAATGTGGTAAAAGTGAACAGTGTAACCAATGTGAAAAATGTGGTAAATGTGAACAGTGTAACCTATGTGAAAAATGTGGTAAAAGTAAACAGTGCAACCTATGTGAACAATGTAGTAAAAGTGAACAGTGTAACCTATGTGGAAAAAGTGGTAAAAGTGGACAGTGTAACCAATGTGAATAATGTGACGAAAGTGAACAGTGTAACCTATGTGAAAAATGTGGTAAAAGTAAACAGTGTAACCTATGTGGAAAAAGTGGTAAAAGTGGACAGTGTAACCAATGTGAAACATGTGGTAAAACTGAACAGTGTAACCTATGTGAAAAATGTGGTAAAAGTAAACAGTGTAACCTATGTGAAAAAAGTGAAGAAAGTGAACAGTGTAACCTATGTGAAAAATGTGGTAAATGTGAACAGTGTAACCTATGTGAAAAATTTGGTAAAAGTAAACAGTGTAACCTATGTGAACAATGTAGTAAAAGTGAACAGTGTAACCTATGTGGAAAAAGTGGTAAAAGTGGACAGTGTAACCAATGTGAATAATGTGACGAAAGTGAACAGTGTAACCTATGTGAACAATGTAGTAAAAGTGAACAGTGTAACCTATGTGGAAAAAGTGGTAAAAGTGGACAGTGTAACCAATGTGACGAAAGTGAAGAGTGTAACCTATGTGAAAAATGTGGTAAAAGTGAACAGTGTAACCTATGTGAAAAATGTGGTAAAAGTGAACAGTGTAACCTATGTGAAAAATGTGGTAAAAGTGAACAGTGTAACCTATGTGGAAAAAGTGGTAAAAGTGGACAGTGTAACCAATGTGAATAATGTGACGAAAGTGAACAGTGTAACCTATGTGAAAAAAGTGATGAAAGTGAACAGTGTAACCTATGTGAAAAATGTGATAAAAGTGAACAGTGTAACCTATGTGGAAAAAGTGGAAAAAGTGGTAAAAGTGAACAGTGTAACCTATGTGAAAAAAGTGATGAAAGTGAACAGTGTAACCTATGTGAAAAATGTGATAAAAGTGAACAGTGTAACCTATGTGAAAAATGTGGTAAATGTAAACAGTGTAACCTATGTGGAAAAAGTGGTAAAAGTGGACAGTGTAACCAATGTGAATAATGTGACGAAAGTGAACAGTGTAACCTATGTGAAAAAAGTGATGAAAGTGAACAGTGTAACCTATGTGAAAAATGTGGTAAAAGTAAACAGTGTAACCTATGTGGAAAAAGTGGTAAAAGTGGACAGTGTAACCAATGTGAATAATGTGACGAAAGTGAACAGTGTAACCTATGTGAAAAAAGTGATGAAAGTGAACAGTGTAACCTATGTGGAAAAAGTGGAAAAAGTGGTAAAAGTGAACAGTGTAACCTATGTGAAAAAAGTGATGAAAGTGAACAGTGTAACCTATGTGAAAAATGTGATAAAAGTGAACAGTGTAACCTATGTGAAAAATGTGGTAAATGTGAACAGTGTAACCTATGTGAAAAATGTGGTAAAAGTGAACAGTGTAACCAATGTGAAAAAAAGTGATGAAAGTGAACAGTGTAACCTATGTGAAAAATGTGGTAAAAGTGAACAGTGTAACCCATGTGAAAAAAGTGATGAAAGTGAACAGTGTAACCTATGTGATAAAAGTGAACAGTGTAACCTATGTGAATAATGTGGTAAAAGTGAACAGTGTAACTGTGTGAAAAATGTGGTAAAAGTAAACAGTGTAACCTATGTGAAAAAAGTGATGAAAGTGAACAGTGTAACTGTGTGAAAAATGTGGTAAAAGTAAACAGTGTAACCTATGTGAAAAAAGTGATGAAAGTGAACAGTGTAACCAATGTGAAAAATGTGGTAAAAGTAAACAGTGTAACCTATGTGAAAAATGTGGTAAAAGTGAACAGTGTAACCAATGTGAAAAATGTGGTAAAAGTGAACAGTGTAACCTATGTGAAATATGTGGTAAAAGTGAACAGTGTAACCTATGTGAAAAATGTTGTAACAGTAAACAGTGTAACCTATGTGAAAAATGTGGTAAAAGTGAACAGTGTAACCTATGTGAAAAATGTGGTAAAAGTTAACAGTGTAACCGATGTGAAAAATGTGGTAAAAATTAACTTTGTAACCTATGTGAAAATGTAACCTATGTGAAAAATGTGGTAAAAGTGAACAGTGTAACCAATGTGAAAAATGTGGTAAAAGTGAACAGTGTAACCTATGTGAAAAATGTGGTAAAAGTGAACAGTGTAACCTATGTGAAAAATGTGGTAAAAGTGAACAGTGTAACCTATGTGAAAAATGTGGTAAAAGTGAACAGTGTAACTGTGTGAAAAATGTAGTAAAAGTGAACAGTGTAACCTATGTGAAAAATGTGGTAAAAGTGAACAGTGTAACTGTGTGAAAAATGTGGTAAAAGTGAACAGTGTAACCTATGTGAATAATGTGGTAAAAGTGAACAGTGTAACTGTGTGAAAAATGTGGTAAAAGTGAACAGTGTAACCTATGTGAATAATGTGGTAAAAGTGAACAGTGTAACTGTGTGAAAAATGTGGTAAAAGTGAACAGTGTAACCTATGTGAATAATGTGGTAAAAGTGAACAGTGTAACCTATGTGAATAATGTGGTAAAAGTGAACAGTGTAACCTATGTGAATAATGTGGTAAAAGTGAACAGTGTAACCTATGTGAAAAATGTGGTAAAAGTAAACAGTGTAACCTATATGGAAAAAGTGGTAAAAGTGGACAGTGTAACCAATGTGAAACATGTGGTAAAACTGAACAGTGTAACCTATGTGAAAAATGTGGTAAAAGTAAACAGTGTAACCAATGTGAAAAAAGTGACGGAAATGAACAGTGTAACCTATGTGAAAAAAGTGATGAAAGTGAACAGTGTAACCAATGTGAAAAATGTGGTAAAAGTGAACAGTGTAACCTATGTGAAAAATGTGGTAAAAGTGAACAGTGTAACCTATGTGAAAAATTTGGTAAAAGTGAACAGTGTAACCAATGTGAAACATGTGGTAAAACTGAACAGTGTAACCTATGTGAAAAATGTGGTAAAAGTGAACAGTGTAACCTATGTGAAAAAAGTGATGAAAGTGAACAGTGTAACCAATGTGAAAAATGTGGTAAAAGTGAACAGTGTAACCTATGTGAAAAATGTGGTAAAAGTGAAGTGTAACCTATGTGAAACATGTGGTAAAACTGAACAGTGTAACCTATGTGAAAAATGTGGTAAAAGTAAACAGTGTAACCAATGTGAAAAATGTGGTAAAAGTGAACAGTGTAACCAATGTGAAACATGTGGTAAAACTGAACAGTGTAACCTATGTGAAAAATGTGGTAAAAGTAAACAGTGTAACCAATGTGAAAAAAGTGACAGAAATGAACAGTGTAACCTATGTGAAAAAAGTGATGAAAGTGAACAGTGTAACCAATGTGAAAAATGTGGTAAAAGTAAACAGTGTAACCTATGTGAAAAAAGTGACGGAAATGAACAGTGTAACCAATGTGAAAAATGTGATAAAAGTGAACAGTGTAACCTATGTGAAAAATGTGGTAAAAGTGAACAGTGTAACCAATGTGAAAAATGTGGTACAAGAGAACAATGTAACCTATGTGAAAAATGTGGTAAAAGTGAACAGTGTAACTTATGTGAAAAATGTGGTAAAAGTGAACAGTGTAACCAATGTGAAAAATGTGGTAAAAGTAAACAGTGTAACCTATGTGAAAAAAGTGACGGAAATGAACAGTGTAACCAATGTGAAAAATGTGATAAAAGTGAACAGTGTAACCTATGTGAAAAATGTGGTAAAAGTGAACAGTGTAACCAATGTGAAAAATGTGGTACAAGTGAACAATGTAACCTATGTGAAAAATGTGGTAAAAGTGAACAGTGTAACTTATGTGAAAAATGTGGTAAAAGTGAACAGTGTAACTTATGTGAAAAATGTGGTAAAAGTGAACAGTGTAACCAATGTGAAAAATGTGATAAAAGTGAACAGTGTAACCTATGTGAAAAAAGTGATGAAAGTTAACAGTGTAACCAATGTGAAAAATGTGATAAAAGTGAACAGTGTAACCAATGTGAAAAATGTGGTACAAGTGAACAGTGTAACCTTTGTGAAAAATGTGGTACAAGTGAACAGTGTAACCTATGTGAAAAAAGTGATGAAAGTTAACAGTGTAACCAATGTGAAAAATGTGGTAAAAGTGAACAGTGTAACCTATGTGAAATATGTGGTAAAAGTGAACAGTGTAACCTATGTGAAAAATGTTGTAACAGTAAACAGTGTAACCTATGTGAAAAATGTGGTAAAAGTTAACAGTGTAACCGATGTGAAAAATGTGGTAAAAATTAACTTTGTAACCTATGTGAAAATGTAACCTATGTGAAAAATGTGGTAAAAGTGAACAGTGTAACCAATGTGAAAAATGTGGTAAAAGTGAACAGTGTAACCTATGTGAAAAATGTGGTAAAAGTGAACAGTGTAACCTATGTGAAAAATGTGGTAAAAGTGAACAGTGTAACCTATGTGAAAAATGTGGTAAAAGTGAACAGTGTAACTGTGTGAAAAATGTAGTAAAAGTGAACAGTGTAACCTATGTGAAAAATGTGGTAAAAGTGAACAGTGTAACTGTGTGAAAAATGTGGTAAAAGTGAACAGTGTAACCTATGTGAATAATGTGGTAAAAGTGAACAGTGTAACTGTGTGAAAAATGTGGTAAAAGTGAACAGTGTAACCCATGTGAAAAAAGTGATGAAAGTGAACAGTGTAACCTATGTGATAAAAGTGAACAGTGTAACCTATGTGAATAATGTGGTAAAAGTGAACAGTGTAACTGTGTGAAAAATGTGGTAAAAGTAAACAGTGTAACCTATGTGAAAAAAGTGATGAAAGTGAACAGTGTAACTGTGTGAAAAATGTGGTAAAAGTAAACAGTGTAACCTATGTGAAAAAAGTGATGAAAGTGAACAGTGTAACCAATGTGAAAAATGTGGTAAAAGTAAACAGTGTAACCTATGTGAAAAAAGTGATGAAAGTGAACAGTGTAACCTATGTGAAAAATGTGGTAAAAGTGAACAGTGTAACCAATGTGAAAAATGTGGTAAAAGTGAACAGTGTAACCTATGTGAAATATGTGGTAAAAGTGAACAGTGTAACCTATGTGAAAAATGTTGTAACAGTAAACAGTGTAACCTATGTGAAAAATGTGGTAAAAGTGAACAGTGTAACCTATGTGAAAAATGTGGTAAAAGTTAACAGTGTAACCGATGTGAAAAATGTGGTAAAAATTAACTTTGTAACCTATGTGAAAATGTAACCTATGTGAAAAATGTGGTAAAAGTGAACAGTGTAACCAATGTGAAAAATGTGGTAAAAGTGAACAGTGTAACCTATGTGAAAAATGTGGTAAAAGTGAACAGTGTAACCTATGTGAAAAATGTGGTAAAAGTGAACAGTGTAACCTATGTGAAAAATGTGGTAAAAGTGAACAGTGTAACTGTGTGAAAAATGTAGTAAAAGTGAACAGTGTAACCTATGTGAAAAATGTGGTAAAAGTGAACAGTGTAACTGTGTGAAAAATGTGGTAAAAGTGAACAGTGTAACCTATGTGAATAATGTGGTAAAAGTGAACAGTGTAACCTATGTGAAAAATGTGGTAAAAGTGAACAGTGTAACCTATGTGAAAAATGTGGTAAAAGTGAACAGTGTAACCTATGTGAAAACTGTGGTAAAAGTGAACAGTGTAACTGTGTGAAAAATGTAGTAAAAGTGAACAGTGTAACCTATGTGAAAAATGTGGTAAAAGTGAACAGTGTAACTGTGTGAAAAATGTGGTAAAAGTGAACAGTGTAACCTATGTGAATAATGTGGTAAAAGTGAACAGTGTAACCTATGTGAATAATGTGGTAAAAGTGAACAGTGTAACCTATGTGAATAATGTGGTAAAAGTGAACAGTGTAACCTATGTGAATAATGTGGTAAAAGTGAACAGTGTAACCTATGTGAATAATGTGGTAAAAGTGAACAGTGTAACTGTGTGAAAAATGTGGTAAAAGTGAACAGTGTAACCTATGTGAATAATGTGGTAAAAGTGAACAGTGTAACCTATGTGAATAATGTGGTAAAAGTGAACAGTGTAACCTATGTGAATAATGTGGTAAAAGTGAACAGTGTAACCTATGTGAAAAATGTGGTAAAAGTAAACAGTGTAACCTATATGGAAAAAGTGGTAAAAGTGGACAGTGTAACCAATGTGAAACATGTGGTAAAACTGAACAGTGTAACCTATGTGAAAAATGTGGTAAAAGTAAACAGTGTAACCAATGTGAAAAAAGTGACGGAAATGAACAGTGTAACCTATGTGAAAAAAGTGATGAAAGTGAACAGTGTAACCTATGTGAAAAATGTGGTAAAAGTGAACAGTGTAACCTATGTGAAAAATTTGGTAAAAGTGAACAGTGTAACCAATGTGAAACATGTGGTAAAACTGAACAGTGTAACCTATGTGAAAAATGTGGTAAAAGTGAACAGTGTAACCTATGTGAAAAAAGTGATGAAAGTGAACAGTGTAACCAATGTGAAAAATGTGGTAAAAGTGAACAGTGTAACCTATGTGAAAAATGTGGTAAAAGTGAAGTGTAACCTATGTGAAAAATGTGGTAAAAGTGAACAGTGTAACCAATGTGAAACATGTGGTAAAACTGAACAGTGTAACCTATGTGAAAAATGTGGTAAAAGTAAACAGTGTAACCAATGTGAAAAAAGTGACAGAAATGAACAGTGTAACCTATGTGAAAAAAGTGATGAAAGTGAACAGTGTAACCAATGTGAAAAATGTGGTAAAAGTAAACAGTGTAACCTATGTGAAAAAAGTGACGGAAATGAACAGTGTAACCAATGTGAAAAATGTGATAAAAGTGAACAGTGTAACCTATGTGAAAAATGTGGTAAAAGTGAACAGTGTAACCAATGTGAAAAATGTGGTACAAGTGAACAATGTAACCTATGTGAAAAATGTGGTAAAAGTGAACAGTGTAACTTATGTGAAAAATGTGGTAAAAGTGAACAGTGTAACCAATGTGAAAAATGTGATAAAAGTGAACAGTGTAACCTTTGTGAAAAATGTGGTACAAGTGAACAGTGTAACCTATGTGAAAAAAGTGATGAAAGTTAACAGTGTAACCAATGTGAAAAATGTGATAAAAGTGAACAGTGTAACCAATGTGAAAAATGTGGTACAAGTGAACAGTGTAACCTTTGTGAAAAATGTGGTACAAGTGAACAGTGTAACCTATGTGAAAAAAGTGATGAAAGTTAACAGTGTAACCAATGTGAAAAATGTGGTAAAAGTGAACAGTGTAACCTATGTGAAATATGTGGTAAAAGTGAACAGTGTAACCTATGTGAAAAATGTTGTAACAGTAAACAGTGTAACCTATGTGAAAAATGTGGTAAAAGTGAACAGTGTAACCTATGTGAAAAATGTGGTAAAAGTTAACAGTGTAACCGATGTGAAAAATGTGGTAAAAATTAACTTTGTAACCTATGTGAAAATGTAACCTATGTGAAAAATGTGGTAAAAGTGAACAATGTAAATAGTGAGTTATGTAATTTATTGTGTCTTCATTTGAATGGAGTTTGGCTTGGTGCTGAATTGTGTTAACACACATAGAAACTCAAGGAGAGCATGGAGATTGATTGTAAGTCAGTTTATTTTTTATTAACACTAAAGTAGTTGAGTTGCCTTTCATATCCTTAACAAGCTGTTAATTTAGCCATTGCATGAATGTCCTCCAGTACAAGTAAACCTCATCTTTACAACAAAAACAAAATATTTATAATAAATAATAATTACACTATTTTACAATTTTCTGTAAAGTGGAGAGGATTTATAATGTACTAAACATTGATGTGCTCAAACAAAAACATGTTTAGACAGATCTGTCCTGTTCATTCGTTTTTATATATTTATATACACTTAATATCTGAACATACAGACAGATATTTTCACTCGCACAATCCAAACTCACACACTGCTGCTCATCACAATCACACAGAGTCCAGACGAAGGTTGTGATCAGTCCGTGTTGTCATCAGAGCCGCACGCCCTGCGTCAAAAACACACCAATATCACGTTTCCTCATACTGTCAAAAGAGCTTTAACGATGTTCAAAGAACAACTTTTGCAAATACACAGAACAGATCAACATTTTCTGATTGTTCACCTGTGTGAGCAGCTCATCAGGCATCTGGTCTCGTTCACACTGAAGCGGCCCGATTCAGGAGGGTCTTTACACTGCATGATGAACGCCTGGAGATCTGACACGGGCTCCCCGTCCAAACGCTGATGCTGCGACAAAATCAGTCGCACATACAGTTCGCATATTACTTTACTAGTTTGGACTCTAAAAACATGAAATAATATAGTAATAAAAGCATTTAAACAAAGTTCTCACGTCAAGAGATAAGCCAATCATAACTGTGCTCATTTACATATAAAAACATGCGATGCGATTTAAGATTCCAGCGACAAAATCAATGAAAAAATACAGAAAATCAGAAGAGCGTGTGGGCGGAGTCTCTCTGCAGGCGCACTGCACTCGCAACAAAATCAATGAAAAAAAAAATCACAGCCAATCAAAAGAGCGTGTGGGCGGAGTCTCTGCAGGTGCACTGCACTCAACAAACCAATGAAAAAAAAAATCACAGCCAATCAGAAGAGCGTGTGGGCGGAGTCTCTGCAGGTGCACTGCACTCAACAAACCAATGAAAAAAAAAATCACAGCCAATCAGAAGAGTGTGTGGGCGGAGTCTCTCTGCAGGCGCACTGCACTCACAACAAAATCAATGAAAAAAAAAATCACAGCCAATCAGAAGAGCGTGTGGGCGGATATTACTTTACTAGTTTGGACTCTAAAAACATGAAATAATATAGTAATAAAAGCATTTAAACAAATTTCTCACGTCAAGAGATAAGCCAATCAAAACTGGGCTCATTTACATATAAAAACATGCGATGCGATATAAGATTCCAGCGACAAAATCAATGAAAAAATACAGAAAATCAGAAGAGCGTGTGGGCGGAGTCTCTCTGCAGGCGCACTGCACTCGCAACAAAATCAATGAAAAAAAAATCACAGCCAATCAGAAGAGCGTGTGGGCGGAGTCTCTGCAGGTGCACTGCACTCAACAAACCAATGAAAAAAAAAATTCACAGCCAATCAGAAGAGTGTGTGGGCGGAGTCTCTCTGCAGGCGCACTGCACTTGCAACAAAATCAATGAAAAATCACAGCCAATCAGAAGAGCGTGTGGGCGGAGTCTCTCTGCAGGTGCACTGCACTCGCAACAAAAACAATGAAAAAAATCACAGCCAATCAGAAGAGTGTGTGGGCGGAGTCTCTCTGCAGGTGCACTGCACTCACAACAAAATCAATGAAAAAAATAACAGCCAATCAGAAGAGCGTGTGGGCGGAGTCTCTGCAGTCGCACTGCACTCGCAACAAAATCAATGAAAAAAAAAAAATCACAGCCAATCAGAAGAGCGTGTCGGCAGAGTCTCTCTGCACTCGCAACAAAATCAATGAAAAAAAAATCACAGCCAATCAGAAGAGCATGTGGGCGGAGTCTCTCTGCAGGCGCACTGCATTCGCAACAAAATCAATGAAAAAAAAAAATCACAGCCAATCAGAAGAGTGTGTGGGCGGAGTCTCTCTGCAGGGGCACTGCACTCGTAACCAAATCAATCCCAAATCAGCCAATCAGAAGAGCGTGTGGGCGGAGTCTCTGCAAGCACACTACACTTGCAACCCAAATCAGCCAATCAGAAGAGCGTGTGGGCGGAGTCTCTCTGCAAGCGCACTACACTTGCAACCCAAATCAGCCAATCAGAAGAGCGTGTGGGCGGAGTCTCTGCAAGCACACTACACTTGCAACCCAAATCAGCCAATCAGAAGAGCGTGTGGGCGGAGTCTCTCTGCAAGCGCACTACACTTGCAACCCAAATCAGCCAATCAGAAGAGCGTGTGGGCGGAGTCTCTGCAAGCACACTACACTTGCAACCCAAATCAGCCAATCAGAAGAGCGTGTGGGCGGAGTCTCTCTGCAAGCGCACTACACTTGCAACCCAAATCAGCCAATCAGAAGAGCGTGTGGGCGGAGTCTCTGCAAGCACACTACACTTGCAACCCAAATCAGCCAATCAGAAGAGCGTGTGGGCGGAGTCTCTCTGCAAGCGCACTACACTTGCAACCCAAATCAGCCAATCAGAAGAGCGTGTGGGCGGAGTCTCTCTGCAAGCGCACTACACTTGCAACCCAAATCAGCCAATCAGAAGAGCGTGTGGGCGGAGTCTCTGCAAGCGCACTACACTTGCAACCCAAATCAGCCAATCAGAAGAGCGTGTGGGCGGAGTCTCTGCAAGCACACTACACTTGCAACCCAAATCAGCCAATCAGAAGAGCGTGTGGGCGGAGTCTCTCTGCAAGCGCACTACACTTGCAACCCAAATCAGCCAATCAGAAGAGCGTGTGGGCGGAGTCTCTCTGCAAGCACACTACACTTGCAACCCAAATCAGCCAATCAGAAGAGCGTGTGGACGGAGTCTCTCTGCAAGCACACTACACTTGCAACCCAAATCAGCCAATCAGAAGAGCGTGTGGGCGGAGTCTCTCTGCAAGCACACTACACTTGCAACCCAAATCAGCCAATCAGAAGAGCGTGTGGGCGGAGTCTCTCTGCAAGCGCACTACACTTGCAACCCAAATCAGCCAATCAGAAGAGCGTGTGGGCGGAGTCTCTCTGCAAGCACACTACACTTGCAACCCAAATCCGCCAATCAGAAGAGCCTGTGGGCGGAGTCTCTCTGCAAGCGCACTACACTTGCAACCCAAATCAGCCAATCAGAAGAGCATGCGGGCGGAGTCTCTCTGCAAGCGCACTACACTTGCAACCCAAATCAGCCAATCAGAAGAGCCTGTGGGCGGAGTCTCTCTGCAAGCACACTACACTTGCAACCCAAATCAGCCAATCAGAAGAGCATGCGGGCGGAGTCTCTCTGCAAGCGCACTACACTTGCAACCCAAATCAGCCAATCAGAAGAGCCTGTGGGCGGAGTCTCTCTGCATGCACACTACACTTGCAACCCAAATCAGCCAATCAGAAGAGCATGCGGGCGGAGTCTCTCTGCAAGCATCCAGTGTCGTTTTCAGTACGGCTATAAACATCATGCAAAAGGATATTCAAACCCTATTTAGACACTTTTAGCATTAAATAAAGCACATAACCAGTACTTGAGTTAATCATTGTCATACTGGGTAAGTTGTTGTTCTGCTGCAACGGTTTCTAAAATAGTCCAAATGCTCAAAGAAGTGTTTCTCTCACCTTGATGGTGTCATAGGTGTCCGTGATGAGCGTGATGAACAGACTGAGCACCATGTAGATGAACAGAGACACGAAGGTGTAGAGATACACGCGGCTGAAGAGCCACACCACATAACTCTTCTGCTGCATCTTCTTAAAGGTGGAGAACATGTCGTCGCCGTTGATGAGGGAGAACAGGCTCTCGGACACCACGTTCAGCGTCCGGAACTGATGGACAAACAATATACACATTAGGGATGCCACAATTCTCAATATAATATTGAACCGTTCGGTACGGGATTCACGGATCAATACGCGCTTGTGAATTGCGTTTTCAGTTTTGCATTTAATTAATTATTTTTCTACACATTCTATCATTTGCCTCCATCCCAATACTGAACAACACGACATACATTCACATCACAGGTTAGTGGTAGAGTTATACTCACGGAACACTATAGTTATTTACAATCATGGAAGCTCATTATTTGCATGCGTTTAAAAGCCTTGCCCATGCACTTTTCCGAGTGCGCGCACTAAACGCCTGTCAAACACGCGATTACTGGACTAAGTAGTCGTCTTACTGCGCTAATACTGTCAAATACACACAAGGTTAACATAAACACAGTCGGTTATGTCTAAAGTGAAGGTAAAATCGTGTGTGTCTGTATATCAGATGTGTGCAGGTCTTTAATTGACAGCGGCACAGCCTATAGTGAACACGCCATCCTTAAAGAGACAGTTCACCTCTATTGTTATTATTTACTCACTCTAATAATGTTCTAAACCTGTATTCATTTCTCGATGACAATTTTAATTTTTAACTATCCCTTTAATGTTAATACAACAACAAAAGACAGAGAAAATCCCTCACTGCTCTTGACAGAAGAACTAATACAGCAGCTTTAATAAGAATCAGTGTATATTTTATAGTGAAGTCTGTGAAGTGTTTTATTTTTACATTTATTCATTCAATTTCATACTTAAATGCTGCTGTATAGCTCTGAGCTGCCAGTGTAAATCTTTATACATATATATTTTATATTATACAATACACTAGGAATGTGTACAAGGTTTTTTTTTAAGTAAGGTTTTTCAATTGGCTTTATGCACAGCTGCACTACTTCCTGAACTTCAGCCAGCTCCTTTGTTTCCTGTCTGCCATTATTGGACAAACTGATTAATCCAGGTGTGCCTGACCTCTGTAGTAACAACAACAATAATCAGACACACCTGGATTAATCAGTTTGTCCAATAATGGCAGACAGGAAACAAAGGAGCTGGCTGAAGTTCAGGAAGTAGTGCAGCTGTGCATAAAGCCCATTCAAGTAAAATAAAGAAAGAGTATTGCAGTCTTTTTTCTACTTAACCTCTTTCTGTTCCTGTCGCCTAAGAATAGAATAACAAAAAACTGATGTGACAAGCCATCAGAACCGAACCGAAAACCGTGGTTAAAAACCGAGGTATGTATTGAATTGTGGACTAACTGTAGTGTTTCATCACTGATGCACATCATCAGAACCATGCATTTCACATTTCTGACAGTAGATGGCGATGTAAGCTTTCCTTCAGGTATACCGGGGTTTAAAAGACTTGATTTGACACTATCGGATGGCAGAAATGTGTTTATCTAAATACCTTATGTGGCTTTTATTAATACATTTATAGTCGATAAGTTAACTCTTTCCCCACCAACATGTTTTTAAAAAGTTGCCAGCCAGCGGCAGAATTTTGGCATTTGGGTAGTTGACAAATAAGCAGAAAAAAATTACACTGAATTTCTAATGTCTACATTTCTAAATGAACATTTCTGATGACATTCTTGTTCAGATATCCCCCCCTTTTGTTTTGTTTTTACAATTTGCATCCTGCATGCATTTGTGACACACACACACACACACACAACGGCATAATCAGATGCTCTGACCCAGTCGTCTAGCCGTCACAATCTGGCCCTTGTCAAACTCGCTCAAATCCTTACGCTTGCCCATTTTTCCTGCTTCTTAGGTTACTGCTTCTAACCAGAGGTGTCAAGTAACGAAGTACAAATACTTCGTTACCATACTTAAGTAGAAATTTTGAGTATCTATACTTTACTGGAGTAATTATTTTTCAGCCTACTTTTTACTTCTACTCCTTACATTTTCAAGCAATTATCTGTACTTTCTACTCCTTACATTTTAAAAATAGCCTCGTTACTCCTATTCCATTTCGGCATGTTTTCATTACGGCTTGTCATAAAAAAGAAACTATCCAGATAAATCGCGCCAATGCGCCATCCGGACAGAGTGAATTTGATTGTGGTTGGATGAGAAGGATAAACTCAAACCATTCCGACACCCTATTGGGTTGTAGGTAGGGTGACCACCATCAAACAAACCAAATGTGGGACGATTACTAGGTTTGTGTGGGACAATGTAGGACATGTTACCAACACTAAAGCATAACCTGAAACTGTTGTATAATCTTAAATTCAACATCACTGAGCCAAAAGGCAGCAGGCATCATGCAGATAACTACTTTTGAAACAGTTCTGACCAAGTGGAACTAAAATCCAACTAAATAAATAATGAAACAAATAAAACAACATTAAATTAGTTAATCTTATATATTAATTTTTATATATATTTTTATATATATATATATATATATATATATATATATATATATATATATATATATATATATATATATATATATATATATATATATATATATATATATATATATATATATATATATATATATATATATATATATATATATATATATATATGCACATACATTTATATACAGAACTATCCATTCGTTTTCTGACAGGGAACACATGGAACGAATCACCGCTCCACATTTTGATTGACAGCCGTCACAACCTACTAGAGACCGTGTTTACTCCTTTCTTTTCAACCATTGGATATAGTTTAAAAAACGGCTTTTGTATTTGTGTAAGGCGGGATGTTACTTCTGACAAAGCGCTGTTAAATATAGGTGAAAAATGATGCCGCAAAAATAATAAATAAAATGCTTTCTTAAAAAGGCAAAAGAACGCATGCATGTTTTCTCAATATGATCATTAAAAATCTACAGACTGGTGAAAATGCGGGACATTTTCTCAATATGCGACATGCGGGACAAGGGGTGAAAATGCTGTGCGGTACAACGCAAAGCGGGACAGGTGGTCACCCTAGTTGTAGGCGATCAATCACGCCTGCACCTGCACAAATCACACACCATGTTGCCAGATAGGGCGGGTTCTCGCCGACGTGCACGCACTTTCAGCCAATCAGCGATCAGCAGGCAGACGTGCTCATTCATGCCTTGGGTTTTTAGCGCGATAACTTTAGCTGTATATTCCAGTGATCGCTATGCCAGTGGCATAAATATACAGTAAGTTGTATCTACAGTAAAGAGTGGGAGAGTGACTCAACTCTCAAACGTGACTTACACCTGTGACTCGAAGACTCTTTATAAATATAACCGTGACTCCTGTTCATCATCATATACACACTTAGGACATCTGACTGCAACTAGCAACCCCAACAGCTGCTGAAAGATGTTCAAATCAACCATTAATCCATTTTGACTGTGCTAAGTGCGTGTGCAATGTACTTCACGAAAGACATACTGTAGTTTTGTCAAAGCAAAGTGCAACACAATGGTAAGCGCATTGTTGTTATTTATTTGTTGACGGATTATTGTAAAGTATCAATGAATTATGCATTTTGGCAGTTGTGTATATGTATTAACGTGTGAAATGCCTGTTTATTACATTGCTTTTTCCATTCTCTATATTGGGCACTTTTTGCACGTAAATTGGCTTCTTACTGTTGACATTGAAAATGATGTATGTGTTTTTCTGAGGGATAGCCATTTTGACAGTTTCTACCTGGACTCATATTTGATCCGTTTTACTGGGATTTTTTTTTTTTTTTTTAATCATCAGTGTTATGTTTTAAGGAGATAAAATGGTAACTTACTTATCAACATTGATTGCTATGGCAATAAAATAATATCATATTATTTTGGCAGTTAAAGTTTTGGGTTTTTTTCTTGGAGTGACTAGTTGCCTATAAGTATTGTAAAGGTGCAAAAAGTCAAAATTGTTATCAATAACCAGGCATGTTATCAATAAACTTTTTTTTATATATAAATGTACATTTGGTGAGGTTTTCGGGCTGGAAATCGTCTACCAAATCTGGCCACACTAATCACACATTCAAAAAATGGTTATTGATAACATGCCTCTGAATTTTGACTTTTTGCACCTTTACAATATTTATAGGCAACTAGTCATCAAATCTTCCGCTCCATGAAACACATTAATGCTCAGTAGTATATGGTTCTTTAATGTATTTGCATTGTCCTAAAATGCGTTCATTTTCAATGGGAATATATGCGGCTGAAACGCGTAGCCAAGTGCATATTAAAATGTTCAACATTAAAGGGGCTATATGCGTTTTTCTGAAATTTAAACTCGCGACTGACACCTGTGGCCAAAAAACAGAACTGCTCTTATTTTCTGCTCGCTCTCGCAGCGGTGGTGACGTCACATCCGCAGACAGCGCGGGAAAAAACGACCCGACAGAAAATAGGAAAAATAGGATACAGACTTATAGGTGCACCCACTGTGAGCGGACAAGGTGTCAGTATGCTCATCAGGAGATGTTTGATTCATAAATGGTAAAATAAAAAGGCTATTGTTACGTTTATTTTGGGGAAAAAGTTGCATATAGCCCCTTTAACTTATTAATATAACATTATAGTCATTATGGCCTTTAGAAAAATGTATGCACTGTGGCGCGGCCTAATCTTTTGTCCTTAAAGGGATACTTCACCCAAAAATGAAAATTCTTTCATCATTTACTCACCCTCAAGTTGTTCCAAACCTGTATGAGTTTCTTTGTTCTGAAGATTGAAGAATGTTTGTAACCAAGCAGAGAGAGCAACCATTGACTGCCATAGTAGGGGGAAAATACTATGGCAGTCAATGGTTGCATATAATCTGCTTGTTTACAAACATTCTTCAATCTTCAGAACAAAGAAACTCATATCGGTTGGAACAACTTGAGGGTGAGTAAATAATTACAGAATTTTCATTTTTGGGTGAACTACCCCTTTAATGGCATTTTTTCCCCTTACATTACTTTTACTTTTATACTTTAAGTCGTTTTGAAACCAGTACTTTTACACTTTTACTTGAGTAAAAAGCTTGAGTTGATAGTTCAACTTCTACAGAAGTCTTTTTAAACCCCAATATCTATACTTCTACCTGAGTAATGAATGTGAATACTTTTGACACCCCTGCTTCTAACACATCAACTCTGAGGACAAAATGTTCACTTGCAGCCTAATATATCACACCCACTAACAGGAGATCATCAGTGTTATGGCTGATCGGTGTATACACAGTATATATCTATATACACTGCATTGCTCTGTTGTATACTGCACATTTTGACAAACACAAAATGATCAGTACACATATCGGCTGCTTCAGAAGCAGTGTGAGCAGTATGAGCGGTTCTGAAGACCTGCCTTGCTGTGGTAGGGTCCCAGCACGATCCAGCCACAGAAACAGTACCCGAGGTAAATCATGGCGGCACAGCAGGAGAAACGGATGACGTTCGGAAACGCCGCTCGCAGAGTGATGATGAGAATCTGACCAGAGGAAATCAAACAAGCAGTTACACACCACAGTCAGCAGGGGGCGCAGTCATTCATTTCTATGGCAAAAAAACTATTTTTCACATTTCTATAAAAATATTGATAACAATAATAGAGACCTTACAATAAGGTGTTAACATTACTTAATGCACTCACTAACAATATATACATCAATATATATCTTGACATTTTACAATATTCAACACTATGATGGATTTCAATACAGCGTTCATGTTGCAAGAAGCAGGAATGGCCAAACCAGTTCAGTCTCCTGAACGCTGCAGTGAGAACGAGCAGGTCGTACATTGTATTTTTTTAAGTATCCCATGTAGCGCAAGACCCCGATCCACACGAGCATGGTGCCGGTGCCCAGCAGGATACTGCACAGGTCATAGCTCGCCACGGCCTGAGGGACCAACAGAAACACAGTCATCTCATTTAAAGGGATAGTTCACCCAAATATTAAAATTAGCCCATGATTTACTCGCCCTCAAGTCATCCTCGGTGTGTATGACATTCTTCTTTCAGACGAAGGGCAGTGACTTGTTGGGTCATTTTTGTGCATCTATCCATCATAAAAGTGCATCTGTCCATCATAAAAGTGCATCTATCCATCATAAAAGTGCATCTATCAGTCATAAAAGTGCATCTATCCGTCATAAAAGTGCATCTATCCATCATAAAAGTGCATCTATCTGTCATAAAAGTGCATCTGTCCATCATAAAAGTGCATCTATCCGTCATAAAAGTGCATCTATCCGTCATAAAAGTGCATCTGTCCATCATAAAAGTGCATCTATCCATCATACTTTTATCCACTTTTATGAAGGATAGATGCACTTTTATGGACTTCAAAACAAAAACAGCCAGGACATTTATTATTAATATAACTCTGATTGTGTTCGTCTGAAAGAAGAATGTCACACACCTAGGATGACTTGAGGGAGAGTAAATCATGGGCTAATTTTCATTTTTGGGTGAACTATCCCTTTAACAATATTATGCAAAAGATTAAGAGATTTAGATAGATGACATCAGCAATTAACACCAATGCTGCAATTAACTGATCAAAAATACTGTACAAAATGTGAAATATTATGACAATTCAAAACATCTGCGTCCTATGTGAATATATAGTAAAGTGTAATTTATTCCTGTGATCAAAGCTGAATTTATCATCATTACTCCAGTCTTCAGTGTCACATGACCCTTCACTCTAATATGATGATTTGACACTCAACAAACATTTATGATTGTTATCAGTTGTGCTGCTTCAGATTTGTGTGGAAACTGTAACATTTTAATTTTCTAAATTATTTGAGGAATAGAAAGTTCAAAAGAACAGCATTTATTTAAAATAGAAATCTTTGAACATCATGAGTGTCTTTCCTGTCACTTTTGCTCAATTTAATGCCTCCTTGATAAATAAAAGTATAAGCTTCTTTAAAAAAAAAAAAAAATTCCAAACTTTTGAACAGTACTGTATATATACACTGATAAATCAGATGAGTTACACATCACAACTATCGGAGGACACAATCTGCCACTGTATCTACATGTTTAGACAAGTTTATGTAGCACAAAAAGGCAGTTCGATGTGATTTTGAACTTGTGTTCAGATGATTTCTGACCTTCAGCTGGATGATGATCTTCAGCAGAGAGCCAGTGATGGTGAGAACGTCACTAATGATGATGAGGATGTACCAGCCGCTGATGAACTCCATACGGTCGGAGAAGGACACGCGTTTGCTGTACCGACTGGAGAAGAACGCCGTGTATTCCTAAAGAACAGATGAACATTTGATTACTGCCTGAATTTTGATTGTCTACAAATAAAATGATTATAAACGTTTTCTGCACAACAAATTTGGTAACACTTTACAGTAAGGTCTCATTAAGTTAATGTATTATTAGCCAATATGAACTAACAATGAGCAATACATATGTTACAGTATTTATTCATCTTTGTTAATGTTAATAAAAATCCAGCTGTTCAATGATTGTTCATGTTAGCTCACAGCGCATTAACTAATGTTGTCAAATATACATAACATTTGAAGTACATTTTGAAATCAACATTAACTAAGTATTCTTAGTAAGGTTACTTTACTGCTTTAGTTAACATGAACTGTGTCATCAAAATGTAGACCTACGGTTAAGATATGTATTTGAAATGCATATAATATTTCCATTCATTTGGATTTTTAACTTAATGTGATGCATATTTTTCAGGCATAAATAAATGAAACAGGTCAGATTTCTACACTATTTTAGTCTATTTTTATTTCAAATTGCTTAGAATTAGCATAATTCTGGTCATTGTGAAAACAATTACATTTATTCAGTTAATGACAATCATAATGTGGGGATATTCAATCAACGTTTAATTAGTTCAAATGTATGACGTCAAAACAAACTGGATTTATTGATAATAAATACACTGCTTATTGTGTGTTTAAAACACATTCAGTTTATTAGAGCCATTACAGAACTCTGACCCGTTTCATTTATGTATGATTGACAAAATATGCAATGCATTTATTTGTTTTTTTTTATGTTAAAACTGTGTAAAACAGTGGACATTTTAGATGCAATTCGAACCATAAATCATTTTTCTTTTCAGTGTGCCCTATATTCAAAGTTACTCAGAGAAAACATCATATGACTAGGAATATAAACTTTTATGATACTCCTTTTTGGACCGTATAAATCATCGAAAACAGCAGCTCAGACATTCAAATATGTTTTTTTGTGTTACGTGGCAAGTGATTATTTTTGTATCTCAATGATTAATTGAACAAACGAGGACACAGAAGCTCACCGACTGCAGCAGGACTCCAGCTTTCAGCGAGCGCATGCAGAGAAAGAACGACAGCAGGAGAATCAGGATGACCACGACGTCAAACAGAACCATAATGTACATGTTCCTCGGGGCTACACACAAAAAACATTCATTAAAATGAGTATGAAGTGCATAAACACTTCAGATCAATGACTCCTCATAAGAAAAACACCCAAAATACACATAAGTCTTTATTTTATAGCACTTTTTACACTATTAGCGTCTGTAGATTTGGATTATGATGCATATCTTTAAAGAGATTGTTCTCCACTTCAGCAGCACTTACACACACCAAAACTTACAGTTTTATTCCTGACTATATTCTGAAGGTTTGTACTGAGGGGTTTGTTCATATATCATTCACACTGGTTTATATAGCATTTTATTACTAAAAATTTGTTGTTGTTTTTTCTGTCTATTGACAATATTTTCTGATTTAAGGCAAGACACTTACATCATGCACTGGTCAATTTTGAGATTATGAGCTATTTTGCCTCCATAACATGTCAACTTTCAGATTATTGTACAGGAAACATCTAAAACACACATTTAAGTCTTTATTTTATTGCACTTTATGTATTAGCGTCTGTAGATTTGGATTATGATACATATCTTTAAAGAGATTGTTCTCCACTTCAGCAGCACTTACACACACCAAAACTTAGGTTTTTATTCCTGACTATATTCTGAAGGTTTGTACTGAGGGGTTTGTTCATATAACATTCACACTGGTTTATAGAACATTTTATTCCCAAAACATTGGAAAAAATGTTTTTTTCCTGTCTGTTGACAGTATTTTCTGATTTATGCAGTGATACAAAGATATATCCAAAATCCCTTCAGTAAAATCCTTTAACTCTAATATGTCAACAAAATCAAACAAGAATTTTGAAAGTGGCATTTATGTTCTGGAAATGTCTGAAAATAGTGCATTTTTGCTCATTTAAAAATTTCTGAAAACTTATAATACAAAAAAATTATTTATGTAATAATCAATAAACTGGGGAAGTATGATGAAGTATGAAGTGGCGTCTCAAAGATAACTAATGTATTTTATCACAATCAATTGAATTTTACATAACGGTCACCCCCCTTTTTGAGAATAGATGTAAAAATGCACTATCCAAACTTAAATGGTTGTGATTCAAAAATGCTTTGGAGTTAAGTTTGGTCTTGTTTTAAAGAAAGATACTAAACAAATGATTGAAGTTAAAGCACTTCAAAAAAATGTAAGTATGAAAAAGTTATGGAATTTTACATTTACTGTTAATCAACTGTTCTGTACTAAAAAAATAAATAAATTTTACTATAAAATCAAAGCCATATGTCTAACCGAGTTGTGTTCCAAATTTAAAGTTGATATCAAAAAAATTGAAGTTCCTAATGAGATTTTGTTTAGGCGTAATAAAAAAAATAGCTACCGATTGTCACCCACATTTCATTGAATTTTTTTGAATGCATTCTATTGTAACAAATGAATACGTTTCTCAAATACACTGCAAAAAATGCTCTTCTTACTTAGTATTTTTACTTAGTCTAAATATCTAAAAATTCTTAAATCAAGATGCATTTACTAGATAAGTAAAAATGACAAGATATTTTTTCTTGTTTTCTTGAAAATCAAATGAGTTTTTGCTTAAAACAAGCAAAATTATCTGCCAATGGAGTGAGAAAAATCTTCTTTCTGATTGAAATCTTGTTTCTGTCCCAAACAGAAATAAGATTATTTTTCTCTCCCCATTGGCAGATCATTTAGCTTGTTTTAAGCAAAAACTCACTTCATTTTGATCCCCCCCCCCAGAAAATAAGAAAACATATCTTATGTCATTTTACTTATCTAGTAAATGCATCTTGATTTAAGAATTATTAGATATTTGGACTGGAAACAAGAAAAAATACTAAATAAGAAGAGCATTTTTTGCAGTGTATCACTTCTATCACAAATTATATGGAACCTTGAGACTCAGACCATTTTGAGATTGTACATTTTCGAATGATAAGCTTAAGGGTTTTGCACAACAGAGATGAATCTTAACCCTCTGGGGTACTTCGGGTCAAAAATGACCCGAATCGTTTTATAATTTTTTTTTTAAAAATCGTAGCTTCATCGGAATGGTCCGAAACTTGGTGACTTTATTGGTACTTGGTATATGAACACCCAACGAAATTGGGGACAGGATTTGAAAAGTCTAAGTGGTCGTAAAAAAAATAGTCACACTCAGGACCATCGGGTCAAAAATGACATATAATGACCTGATTATATATATATATATATATATATATATATATATATATATATATATATATATATATATATATATATATATATATATATATATATATATATATATATATATATATATATATATATATATACACACACACACACACACACACACACACATTTTCTATTATATTCAATGGGAAAAAATGGGTCATAATTATTGCATAAATATTATTTATAAATCAAAAAATTATCTCAAAACACCAAAAAAGAAAAGAAAAAATATATTTCATTGATTTTACTCAAAAAATGTTTTATCTTAATCCCGCCCTCCGGGTCATTTTTGACCCGAAAGTCCTGAGTGTGACCCATGATTGAAGAACCCCAGAGGGTTAAAGGGGTGTGTAAGCAGTGGAGAATCATGGGAAAGGCTCACATGCACCAGTCACAGTCCCGTCTCTGCATTCGTAGATCTGCACGTCGTTGTCCAGCTCAATCACGATCCTCCCACTGTGGGGCTTGTTGTCAAAGCTGATCTGCTCATTCAAAAAAACATGCGAGTATATGGTAAAGTGTCATTTATTCCTGTGATCAAAGCATCATTACTCCCTTCCCAAATCATTCTCATATGAGGATTTGCTGCTCAAGACACACAGACAGATGATCATGTGTTTAGTAAAGGAAAAACCTGAGAATCCTTCCCGTTTTATCCCACTCACGAGTTTATGAATGTAATAGGAAATGGAGATGAAGTGTCATGTGACATACTGTGATGTTGAAGACGTAGCAGTCTGGAAGCTCGTGATACTGAACCGTCTCCAGGTTAATGGCTTTCAGAGTGAATCTCACAGCCACCGCCAGCAACCTGACCAACACACACACGCACGCACATTTATTTTGAGCTTTTTAGCCTGATTGATGAATGCCTCGCACAACACCTGTACCTCTGAAAGTGCAGAGTAAAGTATATAATATATATTTATTCATCTTTTGGCAACATTTAAAAATACATTTTTATATAAATCACATGCAATTAAAAATAATTTGTGCATCTTTTGTGCACTTTTAACTATAAATATTACATATGGCAAGCAATTTAAAACACATTTCTGCTATTTAATCTAATCTTTTGTGCACTTTATAAATATTTATATACTATATGATGCAATTTAAAATATATTTTTTACATTTATTGACAATGTTTAAATATAAATATTTATATACTGTCTGGCATGAGTTTTAAAAAAATGTTTTGCATCTTTTGGCAACATTTCAAAATAAATATTTATATAAATCACATGCAATTAAAAATCATTTTTGCATCTTTTGTGCACTTTTAAATATAAATATTTACAAATGGAATGCAATTTAAAACACATTTCTGCTATTTAATCTAATCTTTTGTGCACATTATAAATATGTATATACTATATGACGCAATTTAAAATATATTTTTCAAATGTATTGACAATGTTTAAATATAAATATTTATATACTGTATGACATGAGTTTTAAAATATTTGTTCCATCTTTTGGCAACATTTACATATAAAAATGTATATAATTGCATGCAATTTAAAATAAATTTTTGCATCTTTTGTGCACTTTTAAATATAAATATTCATATACAATATGACAATTTTAAATATATGTTTTAATTTATTGACAATATTTAGATATAAATATTTATATACTGTATATCATGCATTTTAAAATAAAAATCATCTTTTGGCAACATTTAAAAATAAATATTTATATAAAATGTTTGCATCTTTTGTGCACTTTAAAATATAAATATTTATGTAATCGCATGCAATTTAAAATAATTTTTGTATCTTTTGCCAACTTTTAAAAAACATTTACATATGCATGCATTTTTAAATATTTTCTTCCATCTTTTGGCACTCATTTATTGTGAGCTTGTTAGCCAGACGGATGAATGCCTCACACACACACACACACACACACACACACACACACACACACACACACACACACACACACACACACACACACACACACACACACACACACACACACACACACACACACACACACACACACACACACACACACACACAACACCTGTACCTCTGAAAGTGCAGAGTAAAGTTCAGTGTGTGTTCTGCGGGTCTGGAGGAGGGGTGTGGAGGGTAAACCAGCAAACACTCTGAAAGAAACCAGCAGAAGGTCAGATCAAGCGGAGGACGGGTCAGCAGCTGGCCATGACACACATCATCACCTTCATCCACCTGAGAGTCGATGTGGAAGCTCTCATTGGCTGGAGAGATGCTGGCGTTGCGGTAGAACTGCTGGCAGAGGCTGAGGGGGGCGGAAACCTCTCCTTGCTTCTCATACTCATGGTTGGCCACCGTTAAGCTTGGCAACTTCAGAAACTGAAAGGCGGGAAAATGACCTTTCCTGAGAATCTTGAGCTTTGAAAGGCCAGTGTGAAGATGCATTTGCATATATGTTTTGCATCTTTTTCTTTTGACAAATTCTAAATTAATTATATTTAATTATATTTATATACTGTATGGCATGCAATAAAAAAAATCCATCTTTTGGCAACAGTTAAATATGACAATTTACATAAATAAACATATTTACATATGTAAATGTAGGATAAAAAATCTTTTGCCAACATTTAAATATAAAAATGAATATAATCGCATGCAATTAAAATACATTTTTGTGCACTTTAAAATATAAATATTTATATACTGTATGGCATGCAATTTAAAATATACATTTTCCATCTTTTGGCAACATTTAAATATAAAGAGTTATATATAATCACATGCAATTTAATAAATTTTTGTATCTTTTGTGCACTTTTAAAGATAAATATTACATATGGCAAGCAATTTAAAATACATTTCTGCTATTTAATCTAATCTTTTGTGCACTTTATAAATATTTATATACTGTATGGCGTGGAATTTTTTAAAAAAATTCCATCTTTTGGCATTATAAAATATAACAATTTACATAAATAAACATTTTTACATATGGAACGCAATTTAAAATAGATTTATGCTATTTAATCTAATCTTTTGTGTATTTTAAAATATAAATATTTATATACTGTATGGCATGCAATTTAAAATATACATTTTCCATCTTTTGGCAACATTTAAATATAAAGAGTTATATATAATCACATGCAATTTAATACATTTTTGTATCTTTTGTGCACTTTTAAAGATAAATATTACATATGGCAAGCAATTTAAAATACATTTCTGCTATTTAATCTAATCTTTTGTGCACTTTATAAATATTTATATACTGTATGGCGTGGAATTTTTAAAAAATTCCATCTTTTGGCATTATAAAATATAACAATTTACATAAATAAACATTTTTACATATGGAACGCAATTTAAAATAGATTTATGCTATTTAATCTAATCTTTTGTGTATTTTAAAATATAAATATTTATATACTGTATGACATGCAATTTAAATTATATTTTTTTAATTTTTTGGCAATATTTAAATATAAAGATTTATATAAATCGCATGCAATTTTAAATAAATTTTTGCATCTTTTGTGCACTTTTAAAGATAAATATTACATATGGCAAGCAATTTAAAATACATTTCTGCTATTTAATCTAATCTTTCGTGCATTTTAAAATAAATGTTTATATACTGTATGGCGTGCAATTTAAAATACTTTTTTCCATCTTTTGGCAACATTTACATATAACAATTTACACGAATAAACATATTTACATATGGAATGCAATTTAAAAAAAGATTTATATAAATCACATGCAATTTAAAATTAATTTTTGCATCTTTTGTGCACTTTTAAACATAAATATTACATATGGCAAGATATTTAAAATACATTTGTGTAATTGAATTGACCGTTTGTGCACTTTATAAATATTTATATACAGTATGACATGCAATTTAAAATACATTTTTTCCATCTTTTGGAAAAACACTTAAAATTAAATATTTATAGAAATTGCATGCAATTAAAATTCATTTTTGCATCTTTTGTGCATTTTAAAATATAAATATTTATACATTGTATAGTGTGCAATTTAAAATACTTTTTTTCATGTTTTGGCAACATTTAAATATAAAAATGTATAAAACCGCATGCAATTTAAAATTAATTTTCTCATCTTTTGTGCACTTTTAAACATAAATATTACATATGGAATGCAATTTAAAATACATTTGTGCAACTAAACTTTTGTGCACTTTATAAATATTTATATATGATTTAAAATATATTTTTATAATTTATTGACAATATTTAAATATAAATGTTTATATACTGTATGGCATGCAATTTAAAATACTTTTTTTCATGTTTTGTCAACATTTAAATATAAATATTTATATACTGTATGCAATTATAACTACATTTTTGCTCAGTTTGAGCACTTTTAAATATTAATATTTATATATGGCATGCAATTTAAAATATATTTTGCTGTATTAGTGCACTTTTACATTTAAACTTTTATATATAGCGTGCATTTTCAAATACATTTCTGCATATTATCCTTATTAATTCTGTGTGGTTTGGTTGCTCTTGTTAGGCATGAAGAATGGCTCAAAGACGGGGACTGACCTGCTCCACGGTGTAAGCGATGTGTGTGTAGACGTCGTGCTGTGTGTAAACGGCGTAGGTGTTGGCGCTGCTCTCGCTGAAGTTCTTCAGGAACAGATGCCTGAACGTCATGAGATTCTCCTCCTTAAACTGAACCACCATCTGATTACTGAGGCCAAACGACACCAGCTGCACACACACACACACACACACACACACACAGGGAAGTATGCGATTTCGGATGCGCCATACTGTTTTTCGTCTACTATATAGTAGGGAAGTATGAGATTTCAGACACAGCCATACTGTTTTTCGTCTTCTATATAGTAGGGAAGTATGAGATTTCGGATGCAGCCATACTGTTTTTCGTCTTCTATATAGTAGGGAAGTATGAGATTTCAGATGCAGCCATACTGTTTTTCGTCTTCTATATAGTAGGGAAGTATGAGATTTCAGACACAGCCATACTGTTTTTCGTCTTCTATATAGTAGGGAAGTATGAGATTTCAGATGCAGCCATACTGTTTTTCGTCTTCTATATAGTAGGGAAGTATGAGATTTCAGACACAGCCATACTGTTTTTCGTCTACTATATAGTAGGGAAGTATGAGATTTCGGATGCAGCCATACTGTTTTTCGTCTTCTATATAGTAGGGAAGTATGAGATTTCGGATGCAGCCATACTGTTTTTCGTCTACTATATAGTAGGGAAGTATGAGATTTCGGATGCAGCCATACTGTTTTTCGTCTTCTATATAGTAGGGAAGTATGAGATTTCAGACACAGCCATACTGTTTTTCGTCTTCTATATAGTAGGGAAGTATGAGATTTCGGATGCAGCCATACTGTTTTTCGTCTTCTATATAGTAGGGAAGTATGAGATTTCAGACACAGCCATACTGTTTTTCGTCTTCTATATAGTAGGGAAGTATGAGATTTCGGATGCAGCCATACTGTTTTTCGTCTTCTATATAGTAGGGAAGTATGAGATTTCAGACACAGCCATACTGTTTTTCGTCTTCTATATAGTAGGGAAGTATGAGATTTCAGACACAGCCATACTGTTTTTCGTCTACTATATAGTAGGGAAGTATGAGATTTCGGATGCAGCCATACTGTTTTTCGTCTTCTATATAGTAGGGAAGTATGAGATTTCAGACACAGCCATACTGTTTTTCGTCTTCTATATAGTAGGGAAGTATGAGATTTCGGATGCAGCCATACTGTTTTTCGTCTTCTATATAGTAGGGAAGTATGAGATTTCAGACACAGCCATACTGTTTTTCGTCTTCTATATAGTAGGGAAGTATGAGATTTCGGATGCAGCCATACTGTTTTTCGTCTTCTATATAGTAGGGAAGTATGAGATTTCGGATGCAGCCATACTGTTTTTCGTCTTCTATATAGTAGGGAAGTATGAGATTTCAGACACAGCCATACTGTTTTTCGTCTTCTATATAGTAGGGAAGTATGAGATTTCGGATGCAGCCATACTGTTTTTCGTCTTCTATATAGTAGGGAAGTATGAGATTTCAGACACAGCCATACTGTTTTTCGTCTTCTATATAGTAGGGAAGTATGAGATTTCGGATGCAGCCATACTGTTTTCCGTCTACTATATAGTAGGGAAGTATGAGATTTCGGATGCAGCCATACTGTTTTTCGTCTTCTATATAGTAGGGAAGTATGAGATTTCGGACGCAGCCATACTGTTTTCCGTCTACTATATAGTAGGGAAGTATGAGATTTCGGACGCATCCATACTGTTTTCCGTCTACAATATAGTAGGGGCCATCATTGCTGGCTGTAAGTGTTCATACTGCACCTGTATGGTGACCACAGCGATTTTAAGGATCTGCAGAATCAGTTTCCAGGGCTTTCTCTGGCGAGCTTTGTACTTGTCACAGGGGTTCATGAAGAAATACTTCAGCTTCCTCCTGAACTTCTCCACCTCCTCCTCCAGCGGCTCAGGGAGAGCGGGTGATCCCGACCAGTTTCCGTTGGGATCGTTTACACACCAGGCCATGTCTGAAGAAACATCTGCATTAAGACCAGCGTTCACATCTCTCACTCTTCCTCACAATGCTCAGAGTCCAAGATCAGATTCAGGATTATATTTAACTCTAGGTCTGTTATTCAGATTATTCATAGTGTTATTATGAGCATATTTTGTGCATTACTTACTGCAGCTTTTGTATTTCATTTGCTTTTATAGGTCATATTTATTTTAATTTGTGGCTAGAATGAGAATTCAATTCATTGAACTGATTCCACTCAAGTATTCTAAAATAAATGTATGACAATTTTAATATTATAGATGGTTAGAAAAAAATAATACCTTTTAATAATCAGTTTTTGGGGTATCGTTTCATAAAATATTATCATATATAAATAAATTATATATATGTACATTCAGAACAATTAATCGCATCTAACGTACGTTTGTAAATATATATGTGTGTGTGTATTTAAAATATATGTGTATATTATTTATATATATTTACAAACTTTTATGTTAGATGTGATTAATTGCGATTAATCGGTTTGACTAATACCTAATATATGATAATTTGGGAATTTTAAATAAATTTGACGCAATCCTTATATTATAGTTGGTTAGAATAAATAATACCTTAATATCTTTTAATAATCAGTTTTCAGGGTTATCGTTACATAAAATATTATCATATAATATATATATATATATATATATATATATATATATATATATATATATATATATATATATATATATATGTATATTAGTTCAGTTAAATCGATTAATTACATCTAACATAAGTTTGTAAATATGTGTTTGTGTGTATTATATTTATATATTTACATACTTTTATGTAAGATGTGATTAATCGGTTTGACTAATATATATGTGCGTGTATTGTATGTATATTATACATATTTACAAACGTTTATGTTAGATGTGATTAATCAATTTCACAGCATTTATACATATGATATTTTGCATATTTTTACACCAAACATATATTTTTTATAGGTCAGGTTACATTGATTTAAAACAGCGAAGAAAATTACAGTATTAATATTGCAATAAGTTAAATTATGAAATGGACAATTTATCAGCTCTAAGACAATAGTGTCATTATTCAGCTCAATAGATAACAGTATAAATATTGATATGTTGTTATGGTACATTCGGTTACATATATTTGATTTAAATATACATATATAACCTGTATATGAGCATTTATAAATCTAGCTGAGCTTTGTCAAACATCTCTAATACGTCACAGGTTCATAAGCTCAACATGACCCGCCCCATCTCTGAAGATCTCGACTGTATTAATAAAAATATGAGCCGTGCAGTAATGCGGCTCTTCCACCTGTCAGAGGCTGATGATGGCCCTTCATTCCTGACTGTGTGCCACGTGACCCCATCACACCTGTGCCACGTGACCCCATCACACCTGTGCCACAGCACCTCGTGATGTAAACTACGGGTTACTCACATTTAAAATGATTTCTGGCACATAGTGTGCTTTTGTAAATCATAATTATGACACTACGAGATGTCGAGATTCACACACAGATGTAAAAAGTCATAATTATGACATGCCAAGTACAAATTATGACACACTAACTAACCTCTGTGCCATAATTTCAATGTTTTATGTCATAATTAGGGTTTATATCGTTTCTTATTGTGTGGGAATGAGCTTCCACGAGGAGCTGATGTATTTATCGTCGTTTAAAACGGATAATACATGCGAAATCAAAACCTTTTCACAGTATTTGAAGCAATAAAATCATGATTTCATCAGTAACTCACCAATTACAGTGATCAATGTCGTCAAATAGTTCTCAAGCGGCGGAGAGATGAGCACGTTTATGTCTTTATTCAGAGATAACTTCCAGAAAATCTGAAATCAATTCGGATTAAAAGTGCGTTGTGTTTCAAACGCGCTCTGTGCCGACAGTCATCAGGTGAAGGGGGCGGGGCTACCGCTAAAAGCCGCGGGGATTGCGTGTGCTGGCTGTCAATCACACGAAGCTCCGCCTCTGAAACCAATGGTAACCGTCTGTGATGACGGAAACTACAGTTCAATACTCGGAATAATGTTTATATTCTATAAAGCGACTCCATAACGCGTTTAATAAGAGAGGTAAGCTTTATGAATCATACAAAAATGTTGCACGGGGGTAAACAGTTTTATATCTCGCTCGCGTGTGTCCGTTACAATGTGTTTATCTGGGCTTTTATCTGTTTATGCTACACTTAAATCCACAAACATTGCAAATATATGGATATGAATACTGTAATAATTCATGGCATCTGTAACAGTGCAGTTTTAAGAGCAGCACCTTCATTTAAATCAGCTTTGTGTTTAATTCATTTCATTGTGCAGTGTTTTTACAGTATATGTTATATCTTTAAAATGATCCCGTAATCTGAGGCTTTCCACAAGTCATGTTTGAAAGCAAAAAAAGTAACTACATACTATATATAGTAGGGAAGTGTGAGATTTTAGACGCAGCCATACTGGGTTTTTTTTCTACGTCTACTATATAGTAGGAAAGTATGCAATTTGTTGGGAAGTATGAGATTTTAGACACAGCCATACTTTTTTTTGCATACTATATAGTAGGGAAGTATGAGATTTCGGACGCAGCCATACTGTTTTTGCGTACTATTTAGTTGGGAAGTATGCGATTTGTAGGGAAGTGTGAGATTTTAGACGCAGCCATACAGTTTTTTTCCCCGTCTACTATGTAGTAGGGAAGTATGAGATTTGTAGGGAAGCGATTTCAGACACAGCCATACTGTTATTTTTTTGTTGTTGCCTACTTTAGTAGAGAAGTATGTGATTTGTAGGGAAGTATGAGATTTTAGACACAGCCATACTTTTTTTCTGTCTACTATATAGTAGGGAAGTATGCGATTTGTAGGGAAGTATGAGATTTTAGACACAGCCATACTTTTTTTTTGCGTACTATTTAGTAGGGAAGTATGCGATTTGTAGGGAAGTATGAGATTTCAGACGCAGCAATACTGTTTTTCATCTACTATATAGTAGGGAAGTATGTGATTTGTAGGGAAGTGTGAGATTTTAGATGCAGCCATACTGTTTTTTTTCCCCCGTCTACTATATAGTAGGGAAATATGAGATTTTAGACACAGCCATACTTTTTTTTGCCTACTATATAATAGGGAAGTATGCGATTTACAGGGAAGTATGAGATTTCAGACGCAGCCATACTTTTTTTGTTGTTGTTGTTGCCTACTTTAGTAGAGAAGTGTGTGATTTTGGAACCACCAAAGATTAAACTGGTTGTCAAATTACTTTCCACCACCAGATGTCGCCCATGTGTTGTACAAGTGCCCTGCTCACTGCATACTATACTGTATATGTTGTCTGTTCCCCCCAAAAGACAGTATGTAACACCAGTTTTTCATACTATGTCCAGTTATGATCTCAGAGATAAGATCTAAATAATGACACTGACACTGCATTTCAACTAATGAAGTAGTTCATTAAGCCTGATAGTCATATTCTATCCCACACATATAGGCTTCTTGTAATCCACTGAAATCTGTGTCTCTCCCGCCAGCAGACATGCCTCCAAAGAGACCCAAGAGCCGAGGGAGCAGTGGGACCAGTAAAAACAAGGGGAAGGGTACAAACAATCTGACCAAATGAACAATTTCTTGTTGTGTATAGCTACAATCTTGATCTAGTGTTCACTATATCCAATGCATTTGTTTTATTTTTGCAGATAATGCAAAGATCCCCGTCCCAGATGAAGCAGCATCAGAATCTGGTAAGTGTCTCACATCCCTCTTCCAGTGTCAGTAAGGGTCATAATCAGAGTCTCAGATCTGCAGAGTGTGTGTTTCCAGCATGTTTCCACTCGTTTCTGTCCATTCATCCAGGGTCTGTGATCAGATTAAAGACACAACGACACAAACATCACGTCTGGAGACACACACTGAGGCACGTAGCCAGACCAGTACAAGACACTACATCCTAAAACTGCTGCATTATCATCATAAACTGCTTTTATTAGTACATTTAGGTAATCTCATAAACCTTGTTCAATATCCCAGACCGCTTCCTTTCCGTGTTTTCTAAAGGGCACGTGTGGGTTTGTTAGTAGAGAAAGTGCAATTATGTGTAATTATATGGGCTATAAATCCATATGAGTTTCCATTGCAGTAAAGCCCAGCGGCTCCTCTGGATGAAATGACCTGAATGGGTATCAGATGTCACACGCTTCAGCTGGTTTCTGTTGAGAGAGACCCTCAGTGATGTCACACACAAAATATAACATGTACACTAGGGATGCCATAATTCTCGGTTTTGCATTTAATTAATTATTTTTCTACAAATTCTATCATTTGCCTCCATCCCAATACTGAACAACACGACATACATTCACATCACAGGTTAGTGGTAGAGTTATACTCACAGAAAACTAGAGTTATTCACAATCACGAAAGCTCATTATTAATGAACGTTTTAAAGCCTTGCCGGCGTGTGCACGGTTTAACATGCACTTTTCCGACCCGCGCGCACTAAACGCCTGTCAAACACGCGATTACTGGACTGAGTAGTCGTCTTACTGCGCTAATACTGTCAAATACACACAAGGTTAACATAAACACAGTCGGTTATGTCTAAAGTGAAGGTAAAATCGGTGTGTGTCTGTATATCAGATGTGTGCAGGTCTTTAATTGACAGGGGCGCAGCCTATAGTGAACACACCGTCCTTAAAGGGGCAGTTCACCTCTAAAGTTATGTCATTATTTTCTCACTCTAATATTGTTCCAAACCTGTATTCATTTATCTATGACAGAATTTTCATTTTTGAGTGAAATATCCCTTTAATGTTAATACAACAACAAAAGACAAAGAGAAAATCCCTCACTGCTCTTGACTGAAAAACTAATACAGCAGCTTTAATAAGAATCATGTATATTTTATAGTGAAGTCTGTGAAGTGTTTTATTTTTACATTTATTCATTCAATTTCATACTTTAATGCTAATGTACTGCTCTGAGCTGCCGGTGTAAATCTTTATATATATTTATTTTATATTATACAATACACTAGGAATGTGTACAAGGTTTTTTTTTTAAAGTAAAGTTTTAAGTTTAAGTAAGGTTTTTCAATTCTTTTAAGTAAAATAAAGAAAGAGTAATGCAATAAAAAATATTATTTTTTCTCTTTAACCTCTTTCTGTTCCTGTCGCCTAAGAATAGAATAACAAAAAACTGATGTGACAAGCCATCAGAACCGAACCGAAAACCGTGGTTAAAAACCGAGGTATGTATTGAACCGTGGACTAACTGTAGTGTTGCATCCCTAATGTACACAATGAGAATAGTTCACGTCATTGTTGAATCTCCACAGCTCCAGTCGACATTCACTATCACTGTTCGCTGTATGTGTTTTTGTAACTGGAGGTCAATCCCTTCTGAACTAAAGACCGGGTCTCTCATCCACTGGGCGTCTCTCAGATGTCGGTTCAGGTTTAGTAAGGGAAGCTTGATATCTCTGTATAACACACTCCCTCCCTCTTTCATCTGTCGGTAAAACACTGGACAAAACTGTTGTGAGCTTTTGGTCATTTCACACCTGTATATACAAGAATACAAGATACTGGAAATATGGCAAATTATTCTGCCAAGTACTTCATCTTCCAATAATGTCTCTTAGCCTTAAAAAGAAAGAAACGCCTCAAATGAGATCACTTTAATATTAGCGCTGAGATTAAACAGAGATCATTTGGAGACCTTTGCTGAGTGTCCACCTAGTAATCACCCACAACAGACTAGAAACTTCATAGCAACCCCCTGGCAACCATTCAACACACTCTAGCAACTGCATAGCAACCCCCTAGTAACCACCCACAACACCCTACATCTGCATGGCAACTCCCTGACAACCACCCACAACACCCTACATCTGCATGGCAACTCCCTGACAACCACCCACAACACTCTAGCAACTGCATAGCTACCCCATAGCAACCATCCATAACACTCTAGCTACTGCATAGCAACAATCTGAAAAACATCCACAACAATCTAACAAATTAACTTAAGCTTAACAAGCTTCTGGCAACCACTCTAGCTACTGCATAGCAACCTCTTGGCACTCTAGCAACTTCATAGCAACCCCCTGGCAACCATCCAAAACTCCTAGTGACTGCATAGCAACCCCCTGGCAACCACCCACAACACTCTAACAACTGCATAGTAGCTAACCATAACTCTGCCAACCATCCACAAGACTCTAGCTACTGCATAGCAACCCCATAGCAACCATCCATAACACTCTAGCTACTGCATAGCAACAATCTGACAAACATCCAAAACAATCTAACAAATTAACTTAAGCTTAACAAGCTTCTGGCAACCACTCTAGCTACTGCATAGCAACCTCTTGGCACTCTAGCAACTTCATAGCAACCCCCTGGCAACCACCCACAACTCTAGCAACTGCATAGCAACCCTCTGGAAACCACCCACAACCCTCTGCAACTTAATAGCAGCTAACCATAACTCTGGCAACCACCCACAACACTCTAGCTACTGCATAGCAACTTCTTGGCACTCTAGCAACTTCACAGCAACCCCCTGGCAACCATCCACAACTCTAGCAACTTCACAGCAACCCTCTGGCAACCACCCACAACTCTAGCAACTGCATAGCAACCCTCTGGGCACTCTAGCAACTTCATAGCAACACCCTGGCAACCACCCACAACTCTAGCAACTGCATAGCAGCTAACCATAACTCTGGCAACCATCCACAACACTCTAGCTACTGCATAGCAACCTATTGGCACTCTAGCAACTTCATAGCAACCCCCTGGCAACCATTCACCACACTCTGGCAACTGCATAGTAACCCCCTAGTAACCACCCACAACACTCTACACCTGCATGGCAACTCCCTGACAACCACCCACAACTCTAGCGACTGCATAGCAACCCTCTGGCAACCACTCACAATACTCTGCAATTGCATAACAGCTAATCATAACTGTAGCAACCACCCACAACACTCGAGCTACTGCATAGCAACCTCTTGGCACTCTAGCAACTTCATAGCAACACCCTGGAAACCACCCACAACTCTAGCAACCATCCACAACACTCTAGCTACCGCATAGCAACCTCTTGGCACTCTAGCAACTTCATAGCAACCCCCTGGCAACCACCCACAACACTCTAGCAACTGCATTGCAAACGCTTGGCACTCAAGCAATTTCTTAGCAACCCTCTGGCTGCCACCCACAATACTCTAGCGAATGTATATCAACCCCTTGGCAACCATGCACAACACTCTAGCGACTGCATAGCAACCCCTTGGCTCTATAGCAACTATATAGAAACCCCTTAACAAACACGACAACACTCTAGCAAATTAACTGCATAGCAAACCACCCACAACTCCCTAGCAACCATTCACAACACTGGCAACATACATAGTCCCCTGAAATCAATGTCATCTCCCGAGTTATGAAAGACAAATGTAATAACCCTTTGCTCTGGAATGGCACAGTCTCCCACTCATTTTGTCTGGTCTGAAGAGCTGTACTAAATGTGGGCGTGTTCGGGCGTGAAGCTGGAGTTTCAGAGCAGAAAACCGCCCACTTTGAGGAGGTTGTTTGTAAATACATGTTCTGAGGGGCTTGTGTCCCCTTTGAAGAGGCAAAGAGCTTCATCTACACTGTTATTAAGATGAGCCGTGTTTACTGATGTTCATTGGTCCTGGATCTGAGCAGATATCTCTGGATTTACTGCTGGGACTTTTATAGCTGAACCAGCTTCACTGCATTAAGTGGCTCATGTCATGACACACATGATGTTTCGTTGTTTTATTGTAATGAAATAGTTTGAAACTCAAATCCGCAACCCTGTTCAGTATTATACACTCACCTAAAGGATTATTAGGAACACCTGTTCAAGTTCTCATTAATGCAATTATCTAATCAACCAATCACATGGCAGTTGCTTCAATGCATTTAGGGGTGTGGTCCTGGTCAAGACAATCTCCTGAACTCCAAACTGAATGTCAGAATGGGAAAGAAAGGTGATTTAAGCAATTTTGAGCGTGGCATGGTTGTTGGTGCCAGACGGGCCGGTCTGAGTATTTCACAATCTGCTCAGTTACTGGGATTTTCATGCACAACCATTTCTAGGGTTTACAAAGAATGGTGTGAAAAGGGAAAAACATCCAGTATGCGGCAGTCCTGTGGGAGAAAATGCCTTGTTGATGCTAGAGGTCAGAGGAGAATGGGCCGACTGATTCAAGCTGATAGAAGAGCAACTTTGACTGAAATAACCACTCGTTACAACCGAGGTCTGCAGCAAAGCATTTGTGAAGCCACAACACACACAACCTTGAGGCGGATGGGCTACAACAGCAGAAGACCCCACCGGGTACCACTCATCTCCACTACAAATAGGAAAAAGAGGCTACAATTTGCACGAGCTCACCACAATTGGACAGTTGAAGACTGGAAAAATGTTGCCTGGTCTGATGAGTCTGGATTTCTGTTGAGACATTCAGATGGTAGAGTCAGAATTTGGCGTAAACAGAATGAGAACATGGATCCATCATGCCTTGTTACATTTACATTTACATTTAGTCATTTAGCAGACGCTTTTATCCAAAGCGAATTACAAATGGGAGCAATAGAAGCAACTAGAACAGTCAAGGGCAACAATATGCAAGTGCTGTGACAAGTGTTGTTTCCACTGTGCAGGCTGGTGGTGGTGGTGTAATGGTGTGGGGGATGTTTTCTTGGCACACTTTAGGCCCCTTAGTGCCAATTGGGCATGGTTTAAATGCCACGGCCTACCTGAGCATTGTTTCTGATCATGTCCATCCCTTTATGACCACCATGTCCCCATCCTCTGATGGCTACTTCCAGCAGGATAATGCTCCGTCACAAAGCTCCAATCATTTCAAAATGGTTTCTTGAACATGACAATGAGTTCACTGAACTAAAATGGCCCCACAGTCACCAGATCTCAACCCAATAGAGCATCTTTGGGATGTGGTGGAACGGGAGCTTCGTGCCCTGGATGTGCATCCCACAAATCTCCATAAACTGCAAGATGCTCTCCTATCAATATGGGCCAACATTTCTAAAGAATGCTTTCAGCACCTTGTTGAATCAATGCCACGTAGAATTAAGGCAGTTCTGAAGGCGAAAGGGGGTCAAACACAGTATTAGTATGTGTTCCTAATAATCCTTTAGGTGAGTGTATATAATACCTGATCTCAGTGACTCCTTCCCCCACAGGCCATCCCGAATACATCTTCCCACTGGTCCTGACCTCCGCCACACAGGAGCTGTTTGGTTGCCGGGCAGATGAGGATGTAACCGGAGAGAATCCTTACAAACTGCTGAAAAAGGAAGACATGATACAGGACATGAAAACCAGAGCGGCCGTGTCTGACTTCAGCCCCGTCAAACAAACAGTGCTGGTGAGATTCACACCCGTTCATGAGCTGGAGAAGATGGAGCTGATCCAGGGATTAACTATCTACTGGTTCAGAAGAGCAATTCTATTCCATTCTATTGTTTTTCCGCAGGAGTATCCTGAAGATGAACTTCTGCTGGTGTTTGACAGAGACTTCACATACGGACAGGGCTTCTATCTGGTGCTCACAGTAGAGGCCAAAGAGAACATGCTGAAGGTGAGCAATGGATGGATGGATGGATGGATGGATGGATGGATGGATGGATGGATGGATGGATGGATGGATGGACGGACGGGTGGGTTGGTAAATGGATGGATGGATGGATGGACGGATGGACGGATGGATGGATGGATGGGTGGATGGATGGATGGATGTATGGATGGATGGATGGATGGATGGATGGATGGACGGGCGGATGGGTGGGTGGACGGATGGACGGACGGACGGACGGAAGGACGGATGGATGGATGGACGGACTGACGGATGGATGGATGGGTGGGTGGATGGATGGATGGGTGGATAGATGGATGGATGGACGGATTGACGGATGGATGGATGGATGGATGGATGGATAGATGGATAGATGGATAGATAGATAGATGGACGGATAGATAGATGGATGGACGGATGGATGGATGGATGGATGGATGGGTGGATGGATGGGTGGACGGACAGACGGACAGATGGATGGATGGATAGATGAAAAGATAGATGGATGGATGGATGGATGGATGGATGGATGGATGGATGGATGGATAGATAGATAGATAGATAGATAGATAGATAGATAGATAGATGGATGGATGGATGGATGGATGGATGGATGGATGGATGGATGGATGGATGGATGGATGGATGGATGGATGGATGGATGGATAGATGGATGGACGGATAGATAGATGAATGGACAGACAGATGGATGGAAGGATAGATAGATCGATGGACAGACAGATGGATGGACGGATAGATAGATGGATGGACAGATGGATGGATGGATAGATAAATGGATGCATGAATGGATGGATGGATGGATGGATGAATTGATGGACGGAGAGATAGAAGGATAGATAGATCGATGGACAGACAGATGGATGGACGGATAGATAAATGGATGGATGGATGGATGGATGGATGGATTGAAGGATGGATGGATTGATGGATGGATGGATGGATGGATGATGGACGGTGGACAGACGGACGGACGGACGGATGGATGATGGTTTTATGGATGGATGGATGATGGACGATGGACAGACGGACGGATGGATGGATGTATGGATGGATGGACTGATAGATGGATGGATCTGAGGTTTTTGTTTTAGAGAGATTGTGTTTGTAGTCTCCAGTACAGGGTGATGACGAAGAGCTGATGGAGGATGAAGAGGAGGAGGAGGAGGAGGAGGAGGAGGACATGATCGTGCCCAGAACTCCAGAGCCTCATCTATGGGTCTCTCTGGGGAGTGAGCAGGAGGTGGAGGACGAGTCGGTCACTGAGTCCAGACCCAGAGTAAGAGAAACTGATAAAGCCTTCAGTGTTGATCATGTCTGATCTCTCTCTCTCTCTCTCTCTCCAGCTCAGGTGTAAGATCTCTCCTGTGATGCGGCTCTGCGGTGCTCCCGTGTGTTTCTCAGACCGCAGCGCTGTGGACGGGAAGGAGCCGGAGTGCCCATCATACGAGGACAAGAGCTTCAGCATCAGACGGATGGAGAGACACACGGCGGTCCAGGCCTCCGGGGACACCAGACACTCGTCCACTCAGACTCTGTGGTACAAACACCGCTAGTCATTCTCCACATGTTCTATTATTAGCATGAAGCGCTGAGAGATGCTCACGTGTTACAGGAAGTTCCCAAAGAACATGTGGACCCAGTACAAACCCAGAGAGTTCAGTCCTGAGGAGAAAGAGGATCACCTGCGGTCAGAACACCTGAAGAACTTCCTCACATCTGTGCTAATGAGGTAGGAATGAATGGATAGATAGATGATAGATAGATAGATAGATAGATAGATAGATAGATAGATAGATAGATAGATAGATAGATAGATAGATAGATAGATAGATAGATAGATTGACAGACAAATGGATAGACAAATGGATGAATGAATGGATGGATGGACGGATAGATAAATGGATGGATGGATGGATTAATTGATGGACAGATGGACAGAGACATAGATAGATAACTATCCAATCCACTGATTGATAGACAGATGGACGGTGAGATTAATTGATAGATAGATAGATAGATAGATAGATAGATAGATAGATAGATAGATAGATAGATAGATAGATAGATAGATAGATAGATAGATAGATAGATAGATAGATAGATAGATGGATGGCCGGATGGATGGATGGATGGATGGATGGATGGATGGATGGATGGATGGACGGATAGATAAAGGGATGGATGGATGGATGGATGGATGAATTTATGGACAGATGGACAGAGACATAGATAGATAACGGTTACGAATGTAACCCTCGTTCCCTGAGGAGGCCAAGACTGAACTCCGGCTGTTCCAGCAGCACAGCGAATGTGGTAGAGGGACGTTACGTCTCTGTTCCCTCCTCAGGGAACGAGGGTTACATCCGCAACCGAGACGTTCCCTTTCATTCAGTCACTACGACGTAACGTTAGGGACTAACGAATGGGGGTCCCAATATAATCACGCCACTCAGCTGTCTTCCAGTGTCCTGCGTAAGTGCGAGTGCCCTGTCGTAAGTACAGACGAAGGACTCCCACTTATCACAGGAATACCAAGGTACACTGGGAAGCATATTCTAGTGGAGATATGCCAAAATGCCTACCCGTAGGGAGGACTTAGAGAGTACACATATGACCCGCTGAGGGCTGCATATGGAGAACTCTGGGGTACTAGCCGAAGGTTGATTTTTAACCCCAGGGGTGGCAGGGACTTGCCAAGGGAAAGAAACCTGCTCACAGAGGAGGTTTTCGGTGGAAATACTCGTGTGGGAGTCGCCGGAGGGGAACCATGCACACGGGGCACCTGGCCGAACACGAGGGTCTGGGCTCGAGAGAGGGCAGACTGAACTGGCGTCGGCGTAGACAGTGCTGGAGGAACTCAGGGTTTTTTCGGGAAGCTCACCTGAGGAGAATAAACGCACGTATCCAGTCCTTGGAGTGGAATGGCGAGCAAGCGAAGACACCTGAGCCCAGTCCATTACCGGCCACTAGTAGAGGCGAGTACATAGTCGGACACAGGCTCCACTCGGAGATTGTAAAACCTGGCGAATGTGTTGGGTGTCACCCAGCCTGCAGCTCTGCAGATGTCTGTTAGCGAGGCGTCGTGCGCTAGAGCCCAAGTGGAGGCCAAACTCCGAGTGGAGTGGGCCCTAACCCCAAGGGGACACGGTCGACCTTGCTGCTGGTAAGCCAAAACAATGGTGTCCACTATCCAGTGAGACAGCCTTTGCTTTGAGAGAGCTCTTCCCTTCCGCTCTCCACTATAACAGACAAAGAGCTGGTCTGAGGTCCTGAAACAGTCCTGTCTACGTAAGCGCGGAGAGCGCGTACTGGACAGAGCAGTGCCAAGGCTGGGTCTGCCTACTCCAAAGGCAGCGCTTGCAGGTTCACCACCTGGTCTCTGAACGGAGTGGTGGGAACCTTGGGCACATATCCAGGCTGGGGTCTCAGGATCACTTGAGAGTTGGCCGGCCCGAACTCCAGGCACACTTCTTCAACCGAAAATGCTTGCAGGTTCCCTACCCTCTTGATGGAGGCCAATGCAGTCAGTAGCGCTGTCTTCATAGACAAGAACTTAATATAGACCGACCGCAAAGGCTCAAAGGGGGACCTCTGCAGAGCATCTAAGACTACTGAGAGGTCCCAAGAGGGTACGAGGGGAGAGCGAGGAGGATTTAGTCTCCTGGCTCCCCTCTGGAACCAGATGACCAGGTCGTGCTGACTTACCTTTTTGTTCTCCAAGAGGTCATGGTAGGCAGATATTGCAGCCACGTAAACTTTAAGGGTGGAGGGAGACAGCCTTCGCTCCAACCCTTCTTGGAGGAACGAGAGCACAGACCCGATCGGGCATTTGGGAATATGGACAGCACGAAGGGACCTCAGGCGCTTCTGACTCCATAGAACGAGATGGTGGGTGAGTTGAGACATACGGCGGGAGCGTAGACCGCCCTGGTGGTTGATGTACGCTACAACGGCCGTGTTGTCTGTCCTGACCAGTACATGTTGACCCTTCAGCAACGCCCGGAAGCAGTGCTGGGCGAACCGTACTGCCAGCAACTCGAGGCAATTGACATGCAGAAGGCGCTGGGGTCCTGTCCAGGAGCCCCGCGGCTGCTTGTCCATTGCACATGGCACCCCAGCCCGTGGCAGAGGCATCCGTCGATATGACAACATGCCTGGAAACTCGTTCTAAGGGCACACCGGCCTGTAGAAAGCTGAGGTTCGACCACTGGGTGAGTGTCTGGAGGCAGGCCCGAGTTACTTGGACCCAGAGCGTGCCAGACTGCCATGCCCATCTCGGGACTCGGTCACAAAGCCAATGCTGAAGCGGTCTCATATGAAGCAATCCGAGCAGCGTTATCGCGGCTGCAGATGCCATATGCCCCAGGAGCCTCTGAAACAGTTTCAGTGGAACCGCACTCTTGCTCTCGATTTGACGGAGGCAAGTCAGCAGAGACTGCGCACGCTCGCTCGAAAGCTGCGTGAACATGGCGACCGAGTCGATGTCCATACCGAAAAAAGAGATCCTCTGCACTGGGCAGAGTTTGCTCTTCTCCCAGTTGACCCGAAGGCCCAGACGGGCTAAGTGTTGGAGCACCAGATCTCTGTGTTCGCACACCAACGCTCGAGAGTGGCCCAATATGAGCCAGTCGTCGAGGTAGTTCAGGATGCAAACCCTGTGCTGCCGGAGTGGCGCAAGGGCTGCCTTGACAATCTTCGCGAAGACGCGAGGGGACAGAGATAGCCCGAATGGGAGGACCGCCCCTTCCTGCCCGCCCCTCGAAAGCAAACCGTAGGAACGGTCTGTGTCAAGGAAGGATGGAGACATGGAAGAAGGCGTCCTTCAGGTCGATCACTGCAAACCAATCGGCTGGACGAACGCATTCGAAAAGGCGTTTCGCTGTCAACATCCTGAACGGAAGCCTGTGAAGGGATCGGTTCAAGATGCGCAGGTCCAGGATTGGCCAAAACCCACCGGTTTTCTTGGGTACAATGAAGTAGGGGCTGTAGAAGCCGGACTTCATCTCGGCCGGAGGGACAGTCTCGATCACACCCTTCGCCAGCAGGATGGCAACCTCCGCACACATGACGGCGGCGTTGGCCCCGACCATGGTATGGCGGACTCCCCTGAAGCGGGGAGGAGCCTGTGCGAACTGAATCACGTAGCCAAATCTGATAGTCTTTACAACCCAGTGGGACAGTCCCGGAAGCTGAAGCCAGGCTCCCAGGAACTGCACCAGCGGGGTCATTTGGACCACAGACGTACCCAGGGTGGGGCAGCGAGGCAGCGTTACCGGCCCGGACATGGGAGGCGTAGCGTCCCGGTGTGGGGGCACGGTTAACGGCTGCGTCCTGACAGAGGAGACCAGGGAAGGACGTGCGTTACACTGGGGTCTGCTCTGAGAGGAGGCTGGCGACAGAGAGGGATGCGAGTGGCGGGACCCGGGGGTGGCGCGCACTGTCATCACCGGTCTCTGGGTGCTCAGGGATGGGGGTGTCAGTTCTTTCTTTAACCACATTAGTGGCCCTGCTGCCATCTCCTGGAAAGAACTGCCCATCCCTGAGCTGTCCGCGTCAGGAGCGCCGCTTGGCCTGCCGCTTTTTCGCAGGCTGCGGGGCTGGAGCGGACTGGGATGCCTTCCTGCGGTTTACTCTGCGCAGCCCGGGGCGAGCAGGAGGGCGTCCTCGGTGGCGAGCAGACTGAGGCACCTGCGCGGGCGGTGGGGTGGAGGCAGCAGCTGACCGCCGTGGCAGGATGTGTTTAATGGCCTCAGTCTGCTTCTGGGCGGCTGAGAACTGTTGGGCGAAGCTCTCAGCCGCGCCGCTGAATAGCCCATCCTGGGATATGGGAGCGTCGAGGAAACGGGTTCGCTCGCCGTCACGCATATCAGCCAGGGTGAGCCATAGGTGTCTCTCCTTGACCATGGCTGTGGACATCACCTGACCCAGGGAGCGTGCGGTCACCTTCGTCGCCCGGAGAGCAAGGTCAGTGTTGGCACGCAACTCATCTCTGAGTCCTGGATCAGCTCCGCCCTCGTGCAGGTCACACAGCAACTTGGCTTGGTAAGCCTGAAGAGTTGCCATGGCGTGCAGAGAAACGGCGGCCTGCCCCGCAGCTCTATAGGTCTTCGCCACCAGGGACGACAAAAACCTACAGGCTTTGGAGGGGTGCTTTGGGTCACTGCGCCAGGTCGAAGCACTCTGAGGACACAGTTGCATCGCAACAGAGCCTTCGAATGGGGGGACCCCAGTGTACCCTTTGACCGCGGCTCCATCGAGGGCGGAGGAGGTCGCCGAACGGTCACAGGAAGACAACGGGGTCTTCCAGGACCGTGCAACCTCCTCATGCACCTCGGGGAAGAAAGGTATTGGAGGGGTGGCCGGACGGCTGTCTGGACGCGCCGCCCCCAAAAACCAATCGTCCAACCACGAGTGCTCAGGTCAGGGCGGAGGGTTCCACTCCAACCCAAGCGTCGCGGCTGCCCGAGATAGCATGGCTGTCAACTCTGGGTCCAACTCGGGCAATGCTGGCACACCCGAAGGCGGCAGCACAGCCGAACCTGAGCGTGCTGAAAGCCCAAACACGTCACACATCGCTCGTGCCCATCAGAGGGCGAGAGAAACCGACCGCACCCAGAAGTGCACGGGTGAGTCATCCTGAAAAGGACGTTCCACGCGCAAGCTCTTTTGTGAGAGGAAACTTCGCAGTCAATGCCGATGCGCCTAGGGAACACACACCAGCTGGATGCAGATCACTGCACAGATCAGCAGGCAGGACGTATGCGATCACTGGAACACGCCGTCACACCAACACTGACTGGAAAGCTGCTCGTCTCGAAGAAGCTGACAGAGTCTCAGAAGGCTGTAAAGAGTGAAGAGGTAGGTACTCTTGGCTCCGAAGCAGAAACGTAATGTGATATTGCCACGTACTTCCTATTTATACCCACGCAGTGGGGCGGAGTTACGTATGCAAATTCCGCATGCCCCATGGCATTGGCACTGCCATTGGGTGTTTTCTAAGATCTCGAAGATGATAGGCTTCTAAGCGAAACCCCATTCGTTAGTCACTAACGTTACGTTGTAGTGACTGAACGAAAGGGAACTATCCAATCCACTGATAGACAGATGGATGGTGAGATGAATTGATAGATAGATAGATAGATAGATAGATAGATAGATAGATAGATAGATAGATAGATAGATAGATAGATAGATAGATAGATAGATAGATAGATAGATAGATAGAGCTGTGTGTTCTGTGTTATCCTGAACTCCTCTGGCTCTGCAGGTTTGAGATCTCCCTTCAGCAGAATCTCATCATGGACGTGTTCTCTGACGACTGGGCTGGCCTGAGTGAGGACGACACGCCGGCCGGGAGAGCAGAGGCTCAGCTGAAGGAGTATCAGTCCTTCATGGACCTTCACTTCAGCAGGCAGAAGAGCATCAGCCAGCTCCACTGGCATCCCACCATCAGCGGTCAGCACCAGCCTCTCTGGGTCTTAGTCAATGAGTAAACAAATAAATTGGCCATAGTGCAAAATTAAAATAATAAAATATTATAAAAGATCGAACTGAGGCTGGCATAACATTATGACCTAATATTGTGTTGGTCCCACGTCGAGGCATGGACTCCTCTAGACCCCTGAAGGTGTGCTGTGGCACCAAGATGTTAGCAGCAGATCCTTTAAGTCCTGTAAGTTGTGAGGCGGGGCCTCCATGGATCAGACTTGTTTGTTCAGCACATCCCACAGATGCTCGATTGGATTGAGATCTGGGGAATTTGGCCTCAAACTCGTTGTTGTGCTCCTCAAACCATTCCTGAAGCATTTGTGCTTTGTGGCGGCGCATTATCTGCTGAAAGAGCCACAGCGGTCCAGTTCTGATGCTCACGGGCCACTGTTGGTGCTTTGGGCGGTGGACAGGGGTCAGCATGGGCACTGGTCAGCGGCTGTGCCGCCCCATACACAACAAACTGAGATGCTCTTTGTATTCTGACACCTTTCTATCAGAACCAGCATTAACTTCTAGAGCAGTTTGAGCTCCAGTAGCTCGTCTGTTTGATCGACCACACCGGCCAGCCTTCGCTCCCCACGGGCATCAATGAGCCTCGGCCGCCCATGACCCTGTGGCCGGTTCTCCACTGGTCCTTCATGACCCTGTGGCCGGTTCTCCACTGGTCCTTCACTTTTGATAGAGACTGACCACTGCAGACCGGGAACACCCCACAAGAGCTGCAGTTTTGGAGATGCTCTGACCCAGTCGTCTAGCCGTCACAATCTGGCCCTTGTCAAACTCGCTCAAATCCTTACGCTTGCCCATTTTTCCTGCTTCTAACACATCAACTTGTGCGCGCCACTGTATGTGTTTGCTCGGCAGCGCATTATTTTAGGTGTACATTAAGCTTTTTAAAACGTTTATTCACCCGATCAATTTTAAGCATCCAGATGGTATATTCAAACATATCTTAGCGTATGCATTTATTTATCATTTGAACTGTTTTGAAACAGAGCATAAAAGTGGACTTTGAAAATATTCATAGTGCAAAATAAAAGGGTAAAATATGTGTTTGTCTGAGTTTTATTTATAATGAAATGTGATCAAATTGTACTGCATTTTCACCATTATTCTGCATGATGAATGAGTGTGTTTTGTGTGTGTGTGTCTTCAGGTGTGATCGCTGTGGCCATGATGGAAAGACTGTCTATTGAGGAGCGGATCGATAACTCCACTAAACTCCTGTTAAACCCGTCCTACATTCTCTTCTGGAGCTTCACTGACCCCATAAATCCACAAGTAATCTATTTTATCATCATCAAAATCAACAGTATACAGGTTAGTGTGTCTCCCTCATTCATCACACCTGATTCAACTCTTCAGCTCATTAGTAGAGACTGCAAGAACTAAATTGGGTGTGTCTGATAAGGGAGACATACAAAATGTGCTGGGCTTGCGGATGCCTCGAGGACAGGTTTGAAAACCACTGATGTAAATCATTCAATGATCAGCGTTAATAAAAACATTTCTACTGCCACTTTAATAAAGGCAGAAATAAAGCAGAAGAACAGATGTGAACTCAATCCGTCTGTTTGCTTTGCAGTTGCAGCTGGAATGTCCCGAGGATGTTCTTTGTTTCCAGTTCTGTCCGTCCGACCCGAATATCATCGTTGGCGGCTGCTTCAACGGCCAGGTGCAAAATGAGTTTAGAAATCTTCTCTTCTCTTTCTCAGTTTCACCTTCCACTTGCTTTAACTCTTCCATTCTCGTCTTGTAAATTTGAACACTTATGTCTCTGTTTGGATTATTTTGCGATTATTTTAAAGAAAAGACACTATAGATGAATAGGGTACAAAGTTTAACTAGTATATATCACCTTATTATCCCTTAAGTACATTAAGAAAGTATTGTATTATTACACATTTTCTAGAATGTTATGTTTAAATGTGCAAATGAGCCATTATCTAATTAAAAATACACTAATTATACATTTCCAGAACATAAATCTGAAGCCAGGTTCAAAATAGTTTATATATTCATGCATATATTACATTCATATTAGAGTTAAAGGTTTTTACTGAGGGGATTTTGAATATCTATTTTTATCACGGCATAAATCAGAAAATACTGTGAAACAAACATTTTATGAATAAAATGCTATATAAACCAGTGTGAATGATATATGAACAAACCCCTCAGTACAAACCTTCAGAATATAGTCAGGAATAAAACTGTAAGTTTTGGTGTGTGTAAGTGCTGCTGAAGTGGAGAACAATCTCTTTAAAGATATGCATCAAAATCCAAATCTACAGACGCTAATACATAAAGTGCAATAAAATAAAGACTTAAATGTGTGTTGTAGATGTTTTCCCCCCAATAATCTGAAAGATGACATGTTATGGAGGCTAAATAGCTCATAATCTCAAAATTGACCAGTGCATGGTGTAAGTGTCTTGACTTAAATCAGAAAATATTGTCAATAGACAGAAAAAAAACAAGTTTTTAGGAATAAATTATTATATAAACCAGTGTGAATAACTTATGAACAAACCCCTCAGTACAAACCTTCAGAATATAGTCAGGAATAAAACTGTAAGTTTTGGTGTGTGTAAGTGCTGCTGAAGTGGAGAACAATCTCTTTAAAGATATGTATCATAATCCAAATCTACAGACGCTAATACATAAAGTGCAATACAAAAATCCCCCTTAAAAACACTGGTCTGATGCATTGCTCATGACCTCAAAATTGATTCGAGCATGAAAGAAACAATGGTTTTAACCTGTGTTTTTATGTAAAGCACTTTGAATAACCTACATGTATGAAATGTGCTATATAAATAAACTTGCCTTGCCTTCTGATGTACTCTCAGCAGAAACATGACGGTTTTTAAATGGCTTTCAATGGCTTAAAATCCTCATCTCTGGAAGCACACAAAGGCCTAAAACAAAGCAAACACATTATGTTCTGGTTATCATCTGCGGCATTAACATACTGTAGTACTTTCGACTCATGATATGGACTAACTTGTTTTGTTTACAGGTAGTATTATGGGATATTTCAGCACATGTGGAGAGACTGCGGGACACCCGCAGTGGCAGCGAACACATCTCAAACAAACCAGTGAGTTACACACACACAGCTGTTATGTGTGCAAACAGGAGTTCCCAACTGTTCTGCTTAAAGCTCATTTAATGACCTGACGTTTAACTGACACACTTACACAATCACAGAAGATGAACCCCACGGTTATTAAGGGCATGTGTGTGTTTGCTAGCAATACTTTGGGTACCATATTGTGTCCAGATGTGCTAAATGTGACACAACCTGCCTTTGGGGAAATCTTCAAATGTAATTATGACATCTAAATAAATACTGCGTTAGTTTCTAGTTATTATTATTAGCTTTATATAAAAACAACACAAGATTATGGTATGTGCTCATTCAGAAACGTGAAAAAGTATTGTAATTTTACTGGTAAAAGAAGAATGTAATAAGCAGTACAAAAAATTGGTTAATGGTAAATTCTCTTACTCTAGACATTGAAAATGGGGTGTTTTAAGTAATTCTACAGTGAAATACTGTTAAATGTAGTTTTCTTATCACTTGTGTACATTAGAGTTTCATGTTGTTAAATTAATGTGTATTGTATTGTTAAGGCGCAAATATTGCACCTTCTATATATTAGTAATCATTTTTATATATTAATATTTGCTATATAAAGCTATTTGTGATGAACTTTGATTCATCATGTGTCTTTCTCTTTACCACCAGTGTTTTATGGTGTTTATCAGTATAATTATAAAGGAAAAAAACAGATTTTAGTAATATGGTATAATAACAATATTTCAGTTAATGAAATATACTGTTTGCTAATGTAAATTTAAGTTCAGTCTGTAAAACTTAAGGTATTTTCTACATTAAACTTCTGGGTTTTTTTGTTGTTGTTTACTGTAAATCTCAAGAGTTTGGTAGCACTTTATAAGATTTCATTTGTTAACATTAAGTTAATGCAATAACTAACGTGAATAACAATGAGCAATCTTTTTTTACCGCATTTATTAAGTGTTCATGTTAGTTCACAGTGTATTAAAGTGGCTATATGTAAGAATTTCATACATTAATCGCTTTTTTTATTGCCAGTGTATGAACAGCTCTTAAAGGTCCCATGGCATGGCATTTTTCTATTATTTTATCATGTTTCCTGAGGTGTACTTATATTGTTAGTATGATTTTTACATCATAAAATGTCATAATTTAGAAATAAAAGGCATTTTTTCTATACTGCTGTTTGCCCTGTGGCTGAAGGCCCTGTTTCAAGAGGCGTGTCTGCTGTGAGACTTCAGTTAAAACGCCCACTGTTGTGATTGGCTGACATCTTTGCATTCGAAATAAGCGGAGGGGGCGTGGTTTAACGAGGTCTACGAGGCACGAGCTGCTGCCAGAGAGATGGATGGACCTGAGTTCACTTCACATCAGTTCTGTCAGTCTCAGATCAGTGAACTGTTATAGTTACCGCATATACTTCAGGTTATTAGTCTATTTCTAGTCGGAGGGGCTGTCACTCATGTCAGAAAGTTAGTAACTTTAGTAAATTATGGATCAGCGCTGACTGGAGACGCGAACCGTTTAGAACGATTCAGTCCGATTTGGTGAACTGATTCGGTTCACTAAAAAGAACCGGTTCAAAAGAAAGATCGTTCGCGAACCGGACATCACTAATGTACCAGAGTCAAATCACTGATCACAGATCAGAAGGAACTGAAAAAAGACTTCTGTTTTCATTTGTACATCCAAACACTGAGAAACTGCCAGCGTTCACTCGTTCACAACCCATGATCTCTCGAGCGTTTGCATGGGCGTGCCAGATTCTCTGGGCGGAGGAAAGGGAGGAAACCGTTCCTGCTTGGACGTCAAACCAGGAGACTTCAGGATTGGCTCGTCTGGCCTGTCATTTTCTCAAAGGCAGAGAGAGACAGCCAGAACTCGGGTTTACAACGATCAACATTTCTATCCACTTGGGGACAATATTCAGGCTAGGGGAACTCATATTAATGTTGAAAAACCTCATAAAATGAAAATTTCATGCCATGGGACCTTTAAAGAAACTTAAAAAACGAGACCTTCCCCGACTTCCTATATTATCTATGAAAGACTGATGAAGGACTCGGGGCGTTTTTGCCGGGAAAATCAAAAGGATGTGACATTTACATTCGTTCAATTACACATGAAACGAACAAATGCTTTTACAATGTTCAAGATAAAAACTAAAGATTCATTCTGTACTGTAATGCCACCGGTGTCACTAAAAACAAGCGTTTCTGAATTCTACATAAAGCCTCTTCAACTAATGTTAACAGATAGAACTTTTGATATTAAAAATGTACTAGTTGAGATTAACTTTAATTAAGATTAATAAATGGTGTAGAAGCATTGTTCCGTCTTAGTTCATGTTAACTAATGTAGTAAACTAAGGTTAACAAATGAAACCCTACTGTAAAGTGTTACAGATTTTTTACACTGTAGGTTAGTACAAATATGTGCATGTTATTCCAGGACCAAAACAATGCAATTCCTGTGGTGCGGTACTGCGCTGTGTCTGGGATAGAGAACGGACACAAAGCTCCGATCACGGATATCCAGTGGCTGCCAGAAACCTTCGAGGTAAACGAGGGCTCAAGTGTCAAAAATATAGCGGTTACTGTAGCTTTAAGAGTTTGATATTGAAATGACTGAAGCATTTCTGTTCATTCATCTCTCGCTCAGGTATCCAGATTAGGGATTCCAGTGGAAAATCCGAGTCGACTCTCCGTTCAGATGGTCACGTGTGCTCCTGACTGGTGCTGCCATCTACACTACACACACATACATGCTTATGCTCTTGTTTAGCATCAAACTCACTGCTCACTCTGTGTGTGTGTTTTAGTTGTTTGTTATTCTGGGATCTTCGACCGCCTCGTGTCGTGTCTCAGTCCCTCACGGACGTGAAAGAGAAATCGGAGGACAAGCCCCTGGAAAACCCTCATGGTGTTCCAAATACATTCAAACACCTCAACCTGACCTGGAAACCCTTTATCCGAGTATGTACAAACACATGCATGTCTAGGGTTTTTCACACTGCGCATAAAGATTAAATGAAAGGAAAGTTGCGCTGGTCTTTTCTTCCCTATTGTGACATATAGCCGAGTGAAACGCTTGACAAACAAGAACAAATGTAGAACGGGGCTTGATTTTGTCCGTGGGGAATTGATTTAATCGTTGTGGTTTGCTATTGGCTGATCTCATGTGAGTGACAGGTTGCCCCGCCCTCATCATCAGAGAAGAGATAAAGTTATTCTGATTCTAGATTTTAAACACAATAATGATGTGCACCGATAAATCATTTAGATTTATTATAAATATTCCGTAAAACTATAAGAATTGTAAATTTAGATTTTATGGTGACTTTAACCCTGGATCATTACCAGTTTACATCTCGCAATTTCAACCTTGTATTTTGGAATTCTTTGCGCTGCCTTTGTCCAATCAATGACACTGGCAACACAAATATGCAAATAAGAACGTTAACCAGGGCGGAGTTAAAGGCGGGGCTTCCTTGTGCCCTTCCACCATGTCCAGGATACTACATTTTTTGTGACAACATAAATTTTTTAGGGCTGTCAAAAGATTAGTCGCGATTAATCGCATCCAAAATAAAAGTTTGTGTTTACATAACATATGTGTGTGTACTCTGTTAATTATTATTTATATATAAATACACACACATTCATGTATATATTTAAGAAATATTTGCATGTATATACTGTATATACATTTATATAATCTATAATATATATAAATATAAATATTTTATTTATAAAAATAATATTTTTTTCTTAAATATATACATGCTTGTGTGTGTATTTATATATAAATAATAATTAACAGAGCACACACACATATATTATGTAAACACAAACTTTTATTTTGGAATGCGATTAATCTTTTGACAGCCCTACATTTTTTTTTAAAGATGTATAAACGTTAATTTAGTTATGCAAATTACTACAGAGATATTGCAGAGTATTGAACTGAACTGAATGGAGGATGACATTGTGAGACACGATTGTCTTCTTTTGTAATTTGTTTCATATTTAATGAATTTTAAACATCGTCACCGTTATTGAAGTGAATCAACACTGAACTGAACTAAAACATGAAATGTTTCATTTAAAATAAATAAAAACTGCAAAGGGAATAATGACACTATTGTCTTTTTAGAGCTGCTCATTTGATGAAGTCATTGTTTGTTGTTATTTTCCTGTTTATTACTGTGAAGCTGCTTTGTTTTGCCTAAAGTGCTTTTAAAATGAAAGGTTCACTCCGTCCGCCGCAGGTCTCCTTACCAAAGATCGGCTCTAGTGGTGAATACAGTCCTCTGAAGTTCAGCTTTAGGGACAACACAGTGGATTACGTTACAGGTGAGACACCAGCACTTTTTTTGATTTATTCAATCGTTTAATGTGACGATATCTGCAGTACCGTTACCGTTCCTGTGAGTGTTTGTGTAAGAGCGCTGTGAAGAGCATCAGAGGTTTCTATTTACTACCCGTTGAGCTTTGTAGCCATTAATAGACATATCTGTTGAGCGCATGATATCTGGCCAATCAGATGTGATTAAGATAGTAGAAATCTGGCTCAAAACGGCAGTTTTGATTTCATACAAATAAATCGTTTCTTCTGTATATACACACAGCAAACACAAAGTTCTGGAAAGAAAAAAGTTCATCATCTAAAAATGTTAAATTAAAAGAAATAATATTTATTATATTTAATAAAATAAAAGCAATCGAAATAAAAATATTACTAAAAAGAGGAAATACTTTTTTGAAATAATTTTAAAATAAATAAAACAAAACTAAAATTACAACAATAAAACAATATAAACAATAACACTAAAAAGATTAGATTTTATTTTAAATTTGTGCTGGGCAATCGATTAATCGCATAAAAGTTTATGTTTACATAATATATGTGTGTGTACTGAGTATAATTGTATAAAATGTATATAAATACACACTCTTCATGAATTTATTAAAAATAATTTATCTTATATATAAATATGTTTATATAATATATATATATATTATATAATATATATATATATAACATATTTTTCTTAAATATATACATGCATGTGTGTATTTATTTATATATATACACACATAATAATTATACTCAATACACACATATATTATGTAAACACAAACTTTTATGCGATTAATCGATTGCCCAGCACAAATTTAAAATAAAAAAGAAATAACTAGTTTAAAACAAAATCAATCAAGATTAAAAAAAATCGAAATAAAATGTCATCTTTACTACAAAAAGTACAAATATTTTTGTTTACCTACGTGTCATGTGACCATAACCTGATATCAGAGAACTGTAAACGTGAATGTTTTGTTAAATTATTGAAATATTATTCTATCTGTGTAATTCAGAAACGCTTGTTATTAGCGCCACCGGTGGCCGTTGAGTGAACTGCAGCAGAAACTCACACTCTGATATACTCACGGCGACGGTCTTTCGCGTTCTGTTGGAAACACCCTTGCAGTGTTAAACTGTTAACAAACATCCCAAGAGTGACGTCAGATGAATATGTGAATATGTGCTGCTCTTTCCTCTCAATAACACAATAAACACACAATAATGCCAGCGGTGAGAAAACAGCCGTTCAGAAAGCATCTGATCACAGTGATCATGTCCGCAGATGAGCTCATTACAATCACACTGTTATGATATAATGTTATATATTTGAGAATATATAGATCTGACTATGTGAGACTATAGACTATATAGATCTGACTATGTGAGACTATAGACTATATAGATCTGACTATGAGAGACTATAGACTATATAGATCTGACTATGAGAGACTATAGACTATATAGATCTGACTATGTGAGACTATAGACTATATAGATCTGAATATGTGAGACTATAGACTATATAGATCTGAATATGTGAGACTATAGACTATATAGATCTGAATATGTGAAACTATTGGCTATATAGATCTAAATATGTGAGACTATAGACTATATAGATCTGAATATGTGAGACTATAGACTACATAGATCTGACTATGTGAGACTATAGACTACATAGATCTGACTATGTGAGACTATAGACTTTATAGATCTGACTATGTGAGACTATAGACTATATAGATCTGAATATGTGAGACTATAGACTATATAGATCTGACTATGTGAGACTATAGACTATATAGATATGAATATGTGAGACTGTAGACTTTATAGATCTGAATATGAGACTATAGACTATATCTGAATATGTGAGACTATATAGATCTGACTATAGTGACCAAGTCTTACTTATGAGCAAGTAAATGATGACAGATTTGAACTTTCAGGGAGAAATAATGCATTATTGTGCGATGCCAAAAAACCTTTCCAGTCAATTTCTACTCACATTTAGCCCATGATCTGTCCAGCAGATAAACTCCCTCAGGAAGCGGAGCGGGAAGAAGGCTGTGGATTCGCTCAGCTCCGGGTGCCATCGGCCAAACAGCAGAAACCTCTGGAGAACATCTGCACTAAATTGTACGTGGGGACGGAGGTGAGGCGCGGAGTCCAGGAGCACACACACCCACTGAACTATAGCAGAAGATTAATAGGCTATTAATGTATGTTAGCATATTATTTGTGTTCATGCTCTTGAGTCTCTTTTAGGATGGAGAAGTCGTTTACACCGACTGGAAAATGGAGAAGGACAACGACTCCGGACGACTGTTCAGTAAGTAAACATCCACACACAGATTTAAGAAGTGGGGTTTAAACCTCACTATTGCTCACTTCATCGAGAACCTGAACCTCCGGCTGTTCCTGGGGATCCCAGCCTGGGGAAAATCAACATTAAATCGCTTTAAATTTACAAAAGCATCGGATAATAAGATATTAAAGGACACCTTTGTGTTGTTTGGAGAATATTCATGCTACTCTTTTCCATACAAAACTTCATAAATATTTATTTTGCAGAAATTTATTTAAAAAAAGATATATTGTTGATGACATACAATAAATTATTTAGCAGTTTTACCTTATTATACACAGCAAACACAAAGTTCTGGAGTTCTGGAAAGAAAAAAAGAAAACACTAACTAAAAAAATTTAATATTTTATTTGAAACCATTTAAAATAAATAAGTAATTTGAAAATAAAAACAATAAATATTAAATATTTTATAAAAATAAAATAAAACGCTAATTAATAAATACTTAATAAAAATAAAAAGATAATATATTTTATTTGAAATGAAGTAAAATTAAAAGAAATGTATAATTTGAAAAAAAACTAAAATAAAACATACTGAGAAGATAAAATATGTATTATTTGATAATTAAAACTATTAAAATAAAATACTTAAAAAGATTAAATATTTTATATATATAAAAAAACGTAAATTAATAAATAATTTGAAAATAAAAACATTAAAAAATGTTTTTATTAAAATACATTAAAAATAATAACACCTACTAAAAAGATAATATATTTATTTTTGAAATTAAAATTAAATTAAAATAAATATATAATTTGAAAATAAAACCAAAAGTACAACATATACTAAGATAAAATATTTATTTGAAGTAATTTTAAAGAAATATATCATTTGATAATAAAAACAAGATTAAAATAAAATACTAAAAAAGATTACACAACGTAAATTAATAAATCATTTCAAAATAAAAACAATCCAAATAAAACTTTAACACAGTTTTTTTGGGGAAATAAATTAAAATTGAAATAAATAATTTGAAAATAAAAACACCTAAAAATAAAATTAAAATACATATTTAATTTGGATATGTACTAAAAGGATCAAATATTTGATTTGAAATAAATTAACATTAAAATAAATAAAAACATAAAATAAATAAATAAAAATCAGAATAAAACACATGCTAAAAATAACAAATTTTTATTTTAAATAAATATAAAAAATTATTTAAAAATATATAATAAATATAATATATACATATAATGTAAATATTATATATATATATATATATATATATATATATATATATATATATATATATATATATATATATATATATATATATATATATATATATATAAATAAATAAATAAATAGAATATTTTAAATACATAATTTAAAATGTATGTTGTTAATCTGCATTTCATGTGACAAAGCCAATGTGTGTATAAATTCTTGAAATATTAACTTAAATTCTCATGGGGACTTAATATGGATATATTTGAGCTCTAATCTTATTTGGAGAATCTTCACGCAACTCGTAAAGCTTCATCTGAGCACGTCCGTCAAGCTCCAAAGTGCACAAAAACACCATAAAAGCCAAATTAAAGCCAGCCCAAGATCTCCACAATGAGCTCTGAGCAAACAGAGCAACACTGAAGGCCTGGCCAGGTCATGGAGCATCAGTCCTGCTTCAGAGGAACACTGAGCTCATCTGAAGGACAAACCCCGGCAATTACACAGTGTTTTCCAGAAATATTACAGGATATTAAGTTTCATTAGTGCAGCGTGTCTGAACAGCGGAGCGCTCCATGTTAATGATGTCCTGTTATCCGTTCATCCCTGAGGCGTTTGGCACATGCTTTTCCCACCCAGTGTGTTATTCGTGTGCTGCCTATTGTAATATATACGATTATATTACACATATGCATTTGGCAGATGCTTTTATGCAGTCTCTGGGAAACAAACCCATAACCATTATTTGGCTAATGCCATGTTTGAGTGAGAGTACATGATACAAGAACATTAAAAACTCTTTTGAGATCAAATATTTACTTAAAGTACCAAGATTTTAACTGGGAAAGAAGCATACAAAAAAACATATTTAGCAGTTTTTTCATATATACATTATATATATATATGCAAAAAAGCCATTATAAAAATGTAAAATGTAAATAAAACATGTTCTAAAAAGATAAAATATATTTTTTAATATATTCAAATTAAATTTCAAAATGAAAACAATCAAAATAAAACAAACTAAATATTTTTTTAAATAAATACAATTTAAAAAAATAATAATAATTTGAAAATAAAAACAATAAAAATAAAACGCGTATTAAAAATAAACAATATTTTATTTGAAGAAACTTATATACTTTCAAAATAAAAATAATAAAAAGATAATATATTTTATTTGAAATAAAGTAAAATTAAAATAAATATATAAATTGAAAAAAAAAAAAAAACTAAAACAGGTACCGAGAAGATAAAATATATAAATATAAGAAATATATAATTTGATAGTAAAAACTGTTAAAGTAAAATACTAAAAAAGATTAAATATTTTATTTAAAAAAGAAAATAAAAAAACCTAAATTAATAAATCATTTGAAAATAAAAACACCTACTAAAAATACAAAATACATAAAAAACATAACACCTACTAAAAAAAACACTAAAAAGATAATATATTTATTTTTGAAATAAAATAAAATAAAAATAAATATATAATTTGAAAATAAAACCAAAAATACAACATATACTAAGATAAAATATTTATTCAAAGTCATTTGAAATAAATATATAACTTTTTGCTAATATTATTAGGAGCCAAGCACCGAAGGCTCCTATTGAAACGGTTAGATTTCTTATTATTATTCCGCCATTGAAGTCTATGGCAGCCCATAGAACCGCTTGCGGGAACCGCTTGGCACACAGATAGAAGCCTGGCCCAACATTAAAGCGTAACTTCAGTGATTTAGCATTAGGCTTTGTATCAGTAGAAACCCTGTAGTATATTTGAATTATGGTACTTTCCCCCCTCATATCCCCCTGAGACGAGAGAATTATGCATTTTATTTCTGGAAAAGTTCCTCCGATGACGCAAATATCGTCAAAAATGTAACCACATCATCTTCAGACCATGCCGACAAAAAGTTATGGAATTCTAGTTGATCCGTCAAATCATTTTCGATAAACCCGCAAACAAATTTTACGTAGCGGTTGCGAAAATACACTTAAGGCTATATCTCTGCAACGCTTTATCGTATTCAAATAAAACGTGGTACATGTTATCACAAGCATGACCTGAGGCAACATGCAGCGTTTCGGCGCAGTGCCACCTACTGGTCTGGAGATACAAAAAAATGGCTATTTTTGCTTATAACTTCTGAACCGTTTCTCCAAAAAACATAAAAGTCTGATACCTTATTTTACCATATCGGCCATTTTGGCTGTCGGCCATTTTGAATTATGTGCTAAAATGCTGTATTTTATGAACACATGAACGGTTTGTTATGAAACTCGGTTTGGGTCATCAGCTCGATGCCCTAAAGGAGCCTGAGAAGTTTCGAAACAGCGCCACCTAGTGGATTGTTTTTTTAGAATGCTTATAACTTTGGGTGTGATTGACTTATTTTCATGGGAGTAACTTTTTTTTGTCTCCTGAATCCTTGCCGAGTTCAACGATACCAGACTTGCCAGGTTTCGGCGTATGGTTTGTGCAGCGTTGTAATTTAGCGCTTTAAAAACGTTATCTGATATCTTCAAAACCGCTAGTCCGATCGAGACGAAACCAGCGTCAGAAATTCGGAAACATAGGTCGATAGCTGAACGTTAATACCCAAATGTCAAAATATTGATAGTAAGGGGGAGTAAAATCCAATCAAAGTCAGGTATCAGTTATTTTTTATATAAACGTCTATAACTCCAAAATGAAATGAGATATTTTCACCAAAATTGACACACACATGTATGGGCTCACTCCGAGGACACATTCAAAAATTGTAGGATTGTGCCTCTTGGTGGCGCTATAATTAAACAAACTATGACATTGGCTCTATACAACTCAATGTTTTAATGTGTGGTTTTAACATTTTTGCTTCAAATGTCTTCACTCATTTTTGCAGTTGGTCTGCTGCTTCCTTGTTTGCTTCTGTTGCGCTTGGCCCCGGTATTGCAGCTTGCAGCTATATTTATTATATGTATTGTGCAAAAGTTCAGTTTTTGGCGTGTGTTTCCTGTCAGGTGCCAAACCCACCCATCAGTTCAGCTCACACCACAGTCTGGTCAACACCGTGAGCCGCTCTCCGTTCTTCAAGGACATCATCCTGACCGTGGCCAGCTACAGTTTTGCCATCTGGAAAGAAGGGGTCATGGTGAGGCAACTTCAGCTTAGAATAGAATAGCCAGTAGTTTGAGGTTTACTTGAGTTTTCGTCCATCCCTGTTTCAGAGCGGCCCGATCCTCATGTCGACCTGCTCCAAGGTGATGTCCACGTTCGGTCACTGGTCCCTGTCCCGGCCGGCTGTCTTCTTCATCGGCAAGGAAGACGGAAACGTCGAGATATGGGACCTACTGCAAAACACTCGCGAGCCCTCGCAAACCCAGAACATCAGCACCGCCTCCATCACCTGCATCAAGACCAGCAGCTCCTCCGGTGAGCCCCAAACTGACCCGTCTGGAGGTCATTGGATAGTTTGTTTGATGAATCTGACCCCAGATGCTGAGGTGTCCCGTTTCTCTCCCGTAGGGAAGCATCATCTTCTGGCGGTATCAGACCATATCGGCACCCTACAAATCCTGCAGATCCCATGGACCCTGCGCAAGTCCTCCAGCAACGAGGTGGGAATGTCACCTCAGATCCTGTGTTTAAATTCTGGAGTGAATTTTTAAAAAAAAAGCATCAATACATAATTCATCTCTTTAGTTCATGGACCCTTTTCACAGACTAATGACTCCTTTCCACACTTATTAACATTGTAAATGTATAATATTAAACTTTGTGTACTCTTTCTGAGAAACACTGTTGACATCATGAGTGGACACTCCCCCTACTGCTGATTGACTCTCTCTCATCCCCCATCATGAGTGGACACGCCCCCTACTGCTGATTGACTCTCTCTCATCCCCCATCATGAGTGGACACTCCCCCTACTGCTGATTGACTCTCTCTCATCCCCCATCATGAGTGGACACTCCCCCTACTGCTGATTGACTCTCTCTCATCCCCCATCATGAGTGGACACGCCCCCTACTGCTGATTGACTCTCTCTCATCCCCCATCATGAGTGGACACGCCCCCTACTGCTGATTGACTCTCTCTCATCCCCCATCATGAGTGGACACGCCCCCTACTGCTGATTGACTCTCTCTCATCCCCCATCATGAGTGGACACGCCCCCTACTGCTGATTGACTCTCTCTCCTCCTCCATCATGAGTGGACACGCCCCCTACTGCTGATTGACTCACTCTCTCCTCCCCCATCATGAGTGGACACGCCCCCTACTGCTGATTGACTCTCTCTCATCCCCCATCATGAGTGGACACGCCCCCTACTGCTGATTGACTCTCTCTCATCCCCCATCATGAGTGGACACGCCCCCTACTGCTGATTGACTCTCTCTCATCCCCCATCATGAGTGGACACGCCCCCTACTGCTGATTGACTCTCTCTCTCTCCTCCATCATGAGTGGACACGCCCCCTACTGCTGATTGACTCACTCTCTCCTCCTCCATCATGAGTGGACACACCCCCTATTGCTGATTGACTCACTCTCTCCTCCTCCATCATGAGTGGACACGCCCCCTACTGCTGATTGACTCACTCTCTCCTCCCCCATCATGAGTGGACATGCCCCCTACTGCTGATTGACTCTCTCTTATCCCCCATCATGAGTGGACACGCCCCCTACTGCTGATTGACTCTCTCTTATCCCCCATCATGAGTGGACACGCCCCCTACTGCTGATTGACTCACTCTCTCTCCTCCTCCATCATGAGTGGACATGCCCCCTACTGCTGATTGATTCACTCTCTCTCCTCCATGCGTGGACATGCCCCCTACTGCTGATTGACTCACTCTCTCCTCCTCCATCATGAGTGGACACGCCCCCTACTGCTGATTGACTCACTCTCTCTCCTCCATCATGAGTGGACACGCCCCCTACTGCTGATTGACTCACTCTCTCCTCCTCCATCATGAGTGGACACGCCCCCTATTGCTGATTGACTCACTCTCTCCTCCTCCATCATGAGTGGACACGCCCCCTACTGCTGATTGACTCACTCTCTCCTCCTCCATCATGAGTGGACACGCCCCCTACTGCTGATTGACTCACTCTCTCTCCTCCATCATGAGTGGACACGCCCCCTACTGCTGATTGACTCACTCTCTCCTCCTCCATCATGAGTGGACACGCCCCCTATTGCTGATTGACTCACTCTCTCCTCCTCCATCATGAGTGGACACGCCCCCTACTGCTGATTGACTCACTCTCTCCTCCTCCATCATGAGTGGACACGCCCCCTACTGCTGATTGACTCACTCTCTCCTCCTCCATCATGAGTGGACACGCCCCCTATTGCTGATTGACTCACTCTCTCCTCCTCCATCATGAGTGGACACGCCCCCTACTGCTGATTGACTCACTCTCTCCTCCTCCATCATGAGTGGACACGCCCCCTATTGCTGATTGACTCACTCTCTCCTCCTCCATCATGAGTGGACACGCCCCCTACTGCTGATTGACTCACTCTCTCTCCTCCTCCATCATGAGTGGACACGCCCCCTACTGCTGATTGACTCACTCTCTCTCCTCGCCCATCATGAGTGGACACGCCCCCTACTGCTGATTGACTCACTCTCTCTCCTCCATCATGAGTGGACACGCCCCCTACTGCTGATTGGCTCACTCTCTCTCCTCCTCCATCATGAGTGGACACGCCCCCTATTGCTGATTTACTCACTCTCTCTCCTCCTCCATCATGAGTGGACACGCCCCCTACTGCTGATTGACTCACTCTCTCTCCTCCTCCATCATGAGTGGACACGCCCCCTACTGCTGATTGACTCACTCTCTCTCGTCCCCCATCATGAGTGGACACGCCCCCTACTGCTGATTGGCTCACTCTCTCCTCCTCCATCATGAGTGGACACGCCCCCTACTGCTGATTGGCTAAAATAATGTTGTAGTGATTGGTCTGATCCACATCTCTTATTTACTATTATACAAACACAATATTTCTTTAGAACACACACAGAACAGACATTAGCAAATATTAACAAATTGTTTGTTTAGGTGTTGATTTAAATTTTCAACAGAACATTTCTTCTGAGAAGCTCAGAAATGTGAAAAGAGTCCATTTGGGATTAAAAGAGCCATTTAATGTTGACTTTAGGTATTTTATAAAGCATGACTAAAAATGCAATCTAAGTTGGACTAGGATTTATAACGGAGAGATATCACATGTTCCCTGCAGAGACAGAATGTGAGGAAGTACTTCGAAAAGGAAGAGGAACGGCTGGAGTACTTTGAGAAACGACAAGAGAAGCAAAAGAAAGAGATGGAAGCTCAACAGCTGAGGAAGAAGACGGTGAGAGAGGAACACTGGGTTTTTATAGTCAAATAAAACATTTTCAGTACTTGAAATAAAGGTAACATTAACTGAAATCAAATCAAATATTAAAAAGATTTAATCTAGTTGCCAAAGCAACCTTTCTCATTTTCATTTAGTTTAACTTGATGTACTAAAATAACTAAAACTGAAATTAAAATGTATTTTAAAAAAATATTAAAAAACGACAAAAACACAACAAAATTACTAAAACGTGAAAACGGAAAATACAAAAATAAAAACGAATTCAACATCTCAATGATACAAAAATTACTCTGACATTTACTCACCTTCATGTATGACGTTCTTTCTTCTGAGAAACACAAAAAAAGAAGTTATTTAGAAGAATATATTTTTACATATAATGAAAGTGAAGGAAATCTGAGGCTGAGCGACAAGGACAAAACGCGCTAATCATGTGCACTGTATTCTAGGTCTTTTGAGGTCATGTGATGCTGAATAATAAGGGTTTGTTTCTAATAAAAGAAAAAAAAACTAGTTTGAAATTTAAGGGTGATAAAATGATAATTAATTTTTCGGCTGAATTATTCCTGTAAGACTCCGAATACAACGAGGATGATTCCTACACTGTAAAAAAATATATAGTTGGTTTAACTTAAAAAAGTAAGTAACCTGTTTGCCTTAAAATTTTGAGTTCATTGAAATTAAAAATTTGAGTTAATACAATGAAGGAAATTGATTTAATAAATAGAAACTCAAAATATTATTGTATCTGAACCACATAAAAAAAAAGTGATAAATCATGAAAATAGCACAATTTGGCATGTTTCACTGCATTATTACAAATAAAACACAATTATGCAATATGTTTACAAAATATTTTAATAATGTCGATTCTCAAATGTTTATTGTATTAACTCAAATTTTTAATTTCAATGAACTCAACATTTTAACTTATTTAAAAAAAATGTTTTACAGTGCATGTGTTTGAGATTATGTACACTTTAAATAATTTAAGATTTAAATGGAATATAAAACTCTCATCCATTTGTATCACACAGTTTTAACATAAACAGTCTAATAAACTTAATGTGATGCATATTTGTCAGTCATACATAAATTAAACCGGTAAGATTCCTGCACTCAAAAAATCATGGCATAGTTTATCATTAACTATTTTTAAATAATAGCATGTTCTTATTCAAATTGCTTAGAATTAGCATAAATCTGTTAACAATACAATTTTTTTCAGTTAAAAAGTTTGAATATGGTTAAAAATATGTGGAAAAAGCAATATACAATCAGATGACCTGTATGAGATTGAAAGAAATTGGATTTATTGATGATAAGCTGGTTATTGTGTATTTAACACACATTCTGTTCATTAGTGCTATTACAGAAATCTGACCGGTTTCATTTATGAATCACATTAAATACAAATAAATTGGGGTAAAAATGCAGAACGTTTTCTCTTGGGGTTAGATTATAGTATTTATAACAAGCCGTTTATGATTCAATAGAAGTCATTATGAAACAATAGAAGTCTATGCCATGTCCCCATTCAGATGTCTCTGTAGTGTGTGTGTGTGTGTGTAAGCTCACAGCAAACACAGATGAAACCTGGCGCTGCAGCAGCTGTACTTCAGCTGGAATGTGTGATTGAGTGATTCCAGATCTGCTCAGACTTGCTGAATATATTTACTAAATATGAAAGTATGCTGCTGTCTGTCTCTCTGAGGGTCGAAAACACACACATTTGTGTTTTCACACCCTCCTGACGCCCGCGGACACATGATGCTGGAGGCTTTCTGGAGGGATTTCAAGAAAAAAACACTTAATGTTTCTGATTTAAGGCAAGACACCACAGGCCAAACCAGTGTTTCTTTAATTTACCGGTCAATTTTGAGATTTTGCTTCCATAACAGTGGAAAGAAAACATCCAAAACACACATTTGAGTCTTTATTTTATTGCACTTTATGTATTAGCGTCTGTAGATTTGGATTTTGATGCATATCTTTAAAGAGATTGTTCTCCACTTCAGCAGCACTTACACACACCAAAACTTACAGTTTTATTCCTGACTATATTCTGAAGGTTTGTACTGAGGGGTTTGTTCATATGTCATTCACACTGATTTATATAGCATTTTATTAGTAAAACCTTTGTTTTTTTCTGATTTAAGGCAAGACACTACCGACAAAGCCATTGTTTTTTTTTGTCAATTTTGAGATTATGAGTTATTTTGCATCCATAGCATGTCATCTTTCAGATTAGTGGGGGGAAAAAACATCCAAAACACACATTTAAGTCTTTATTTTATTGCACTTTATGTATTAGCGTCTGTAGATTTGGATTATGATGCATATCTTTAAAGAGATTGTTCTCCACTTCAGCAGCACTTACACACACCAAAACTTACTGTTTTATTCCTGACTATATTCTGAAGGTTTGTACTGAGGGGTTTGTTCATACATCATTCACACTGGTTTAAATAGCATTTTATTTCTAAAAACGTGTTTTTTTTTCTTTCTGTCTATTGACAATATTTTCTGATTTAAGTCAAGACACTTACACCATGCACTGGTCAATTTTGAGATTATGAGCTATTTTGCCTCCATAACATGTCATTTTTCAGATTATTGGAAAGAAAACATCCAAAACACACATTGAAGTCTTTATTTTATTGCACTTTATGTATTAGCGTCTGTAGATTTGGATTATGATGCATATCTTTAAAGAGATTGTTCTCCACTTCAGCAGCACTTACACACACCAAAACTTACAGTTTTATTCCTGACTATATTCTGAAGGTTTGTACTGAGGGGTTTGCTCATATGTCATTCACACTGATTTATATAGCATTTTATTCATAAAAATTTAGTTTTTTCTGTTTGTTTCATAGTATTTTCTGATTTATGCCGTGATAACAATAGATATTCAAAATCCCCTCAGTAAAATCCTTTAACTCTAATATGTCAACAAAACCAAACAATAATTTTGAACCTGGCTTTATTTAATGTTCAGATTTATGTTCTGATATATAAATATATGAAAATGAGTGCGTATTAATTTCATAGTGCCTCATTTACATATTTAACCATTATAATATAGAACATTCTTATTTTAATCATAAACTCACTTAATTCTTTTCAGAAAATGAGACTTAATATCTTAAGTAATTTTCCATCTCAAATGAATGTATCTTAAATGTGGTGCTCTTTAGTCATGTTTGAAAAATTTAGCGTTTCATTTTTAAAAAAATTTCATCGGAAGGTTACAAAACTTGGTAAAGGTTTTAGCACTTGCAATGTGAACACAAAAAAATCATGGACATGATTTGAATAGGTTAAATGGTCCTGAAAAAAACAGTCACACTTGTATTGTTCGCATTGGAAATTAATGGGAGACGAATTTCAGTGGAAGCGTTTGGTACTGCAGCCAAACAAACTCTGACTGAACTCTCTTTTTTTGAGATATCAACCTCAGATTTGGAACATAACTTGTTTAGATTTATGACTTTGATTGTCTCAGTTTTAGAGTAAAACATGTTTTGGAAAGTATATATTTTATCTAAAAATATATATAAAAAATGTGCATTTTTCATAACAATAAGCTTAAACTTGCATAACTTTTTCAAAGTTCACTTTAAAAAAAAAAAATTCACTGCAACAATCTGCCAATTGCAAAAGATCAAAACTTCAGTCTGTGCTCCAAGGCATTCAAGATTTATGAGTTTAAGTTGGAAATTTCACTTTCAGGTCTATGTTCAAAAAGTGAATAAATTGATTATAAACTACTGCATAATGTAGTACCATAAAATCTCCTAAAAATATGAAATAAAAAATATTAACTTGTGTGATCTGTTGTTCACCAGGAGCCAGTGGTGCCACTGAAACAGGACGAGGAACTGGAGGCGGAAGCGCTGAAGGGATATGAACAGTTTCTGGCTCTGGAAAAGGTCATTTTGAAGAACATGGGCCTCCTGACCGAAACAGAAGACCAGTCAGACCTGTAACGCATTAGAGACATCACCATCATCATATCATCTAACAAAGTACAAATTACAGCTGAGTCAGATATTCTAATAACACTGGTGTTTATAATTAGATAAGTTCTTTGAAAAATAAAACCCGTCTAGTTTGTCATTCCGATTGAACAATATAAATAATGCAGTGTTATTCGGTGTCAACTTTCTTTTCAAAGAATCTTAACAGAATGCTAATGGTATGTTTGGAACAACAATCCAGATATTATAATAATTTAAAATCAGTTCTACAGGATCAAAGACTGTAGCTAAAACAACCTGTGTATCAAAAGTTTGAATGCGAAACATTAAAAACGCATTTTCCTAAAAAAAGCAGATGGTGTTGTTATTGTAAGCTGCGAGCGCAGTGACCTTGAAGATTGATTCTTCCTCCGGTTACTCGTCTTGAGTTAATCTTCATTTCCCTTCAGTAATCAAACACGCTCTTAATTCAGCGGCTTCACCTCCGACAGCTAATCTATAACAGCTTATCTGGTTACAAGCGGACACGTTCAGGCACTTAATGTACAATATTGATCCGCTTCAGCCCGACTCGCATCGATTCAATAAAGACACTAAACTTCCTTCTCAGGAGCGTGCAGGTTTGGTCAATTTACAGTGACTTTCAGGTCAATATCATAAAAATGCATCCTATCAACTTTCAAACTTGTAAAGTTTATACTGTTTTGTCTACCATTTGAAAACATCCCACTGGTGAACATTTCTATGTAAATTGTTAATCACATAATTGCATAGACTGAACCCGATACAATAATTTCCGTAACATGATTTTACCCACATTTCATGAATAATGCACATAAAACAACACAAAACATTACTTTTGCAAGAGAAGCACTTTCCTCTCAAAAATAACAACGCTCACTTTAAATTTTTAATCCAGTTTTTTTGTAAGCAAATGCTGCAGATAATGAGTCAAGAAAGAGAAATCGCAACGGATTCATTCCTCACTCTAGAAATGCGATGCATTCACTGCAAAAAAGGCTCTTCTTACTTAGTAATTTTGTCTTGTTTCTAGTCTAAATATCCAAAAATTCTTAAATCAAGATGCATTTACTATATAAGTAAAATGACATAAGATATTTATTCTTGTTTTCTTGAAAATAAAATCAAAATGAAGTGAGTTTTTGCTTAAAACAAGCAAAATGATCTGCCAATGGGGTGAGAAAAATAATCTTGTTTCTGTCCCAAACAAAAATAAGATTATTTTTCTCACCCCATTGGCAGATATTTTTGCTTGTTTTAAGCAAAAACTCACTTCATTTAGATTTTTTCCCCAGAAAACATATCTTATGTCATTTTACTTATCTAGTAAATGCATCTTGATTTAAGAATTATTAAATATTTGGACTGGAAACAAGAAAAAATACTACATAAGAAGAGCATTTTTTGCAGTGTTATGGGATGCTGTATTTCATGCAATGTGCTTTTTTAACATTCTGCACATCTTGGCAATTGTCTTAACATATTCACACTAATTCACAAACTCATAAATTTTGTGTCTGTTGCATGAATCCGCACGTCGGTCAATGAACCGAACAATCGCGTCTTGTGTTCATTATCCAGCTGCATTAGACATCTATCTCTGCGTTTTCTCTCCTTAATCTGTTCCTGTTGGGCAAACAAAGGCAGTTTTGACTAAATCTGGCCGCGTTTCAGCACTGATAAAGCTTTTTTCTCCTTTAAGCTCCGTCTGATACTCTGATAGACGTGTAATCTTACAGACTTCTAATCTACGAGTGCAGATTTTAAAGTATAAATGCTAAATGTACAGTGACGACATCAGCATGATCACCTCTACGAAGCGCCAGCCAATCAAAGGTCATCTCTTCCAGGCGAGCCAATCACAACGCTCTGTTTCGCATCAAAGGGTCTTCGGGACTTGACTGGGCCAATCGCACGTCTGAAGTGCAGCCAAATGCTGACAGACGTGTGGATGTTTATCATAGAAAGCAAAGCAGGTGTCTCTGAAGACGAAATCGGTGAGATTTCAGACCTACAGGATGACATTTACCCAGCGTATCTGTGGAAAAACAGGCCGGTAATCAGAGGCTGCATCCTTTGAAGGCCAAATGTGTCGGCAAATGCTCCTTCGAATAAGGCCAACAAATGCTTATTTCCCAGGGCCGTGAAGGAAAGAACGAGTGGATCCTTCACAGCCCATCCCAAGATTCATTATGTGCCAGTGGTTTTTGGCACAGACTCACTTTATTTATCAGACTGATGATGACTGAGCCGCATGAAAGATCGCCAGCTAATGTTCCAGTGACAAATTACAGGCACTGAAATGGGAATCTGCAGAGGAAAAATGTGACTCATTGAAGCACACGACCATCTGTAAAAATAAGCTACTAAATACACTATATTGCCAAAAGTATTGGGACGCCCCTCCAAATCATTGAGTTCAGGTGTTCCAATCACTTCCATGGCCACAGGTGTATAAATCAAGCACTAGGCGTGCAGACGCTTCTACACACATTAGTGAGAGAATGGGCCGCTCTCAGGAGCTCAGAGAACTCAAGCGTGGGGCCATGATACTCCCTGTGGCCTTCAGATGAGCTCAAGAACAGTGTGTAGAGCTTCAGGGAATGGGTTTCCATGGCCGAGCCACTCATCCAAGCCTTACATCACCAAAGCGTGGGATGCAGTGGGGTAAAGCGAGCCGCCACTGGACTCTAAAGCAGTGGAGACGTGTTCTTTGGAGTGACCAATCACGCTTCTCTGTCTGACAATCCCATGGACGAGTCTGGGTTTGGCGGTCGCCAGGAGAAGAGGACTTGGACGGGGGATTATGGGGTGGGGTTGTTTTTCAGGGGTTGGCCCCTTAGTTCCAGTGAAAGGAACTCTTAATGCTTCACCAAGACATTTTGGACAATTTCATGCTCCCAACTTTGTGGGAACAGTTTGGGGACGGCCCCTTCCTGTCCCAGCATGACTGCGCTCCAGTGCACATAGCGTCGCTCCATAAAGACATGGATGAGCAAGTTTGGTGTGGGGGAACTGGAGTCCTGACCTCAACCCGATAGAACACCTTTGGGATGAATTAGAGCGGAGACTGAGAGCCAGGCCTTCTCGTCCAACATCAGTGCCTGACCTCACAAATGCGCTTCTAGAAGAATCCCCATAAACACACTCCTAAACCTTGTGGAAAGCCTTCCCAGAAGAGCTGCAAAGGGTGGGCCGACTCCATATTAAACCCTACGGATTAAGAATGGGAAGCTCATGTGCATGTAAAGGGAGGCGTCCCAAAACTTTTGGCAATATGGTGCACATCAAGACATTAAAGAAAAACAGTCAAGTCGTCGGAGCTGCATGAAACAAACTTTAATGTGATCATATACTTCTCAATATCAGTACAAATAATATCTGCTTTAGTCATATGTTCATCTTAGCACAAGCAAACCTTTACAAAACCGCATCAGAGAGAAACAGGAATGTTTTATCAAAGCAGCTAACACGTTTCCTTCTTGCTGACCACGGATCAGTCGACATCTGATCCCAAATCAGGCTTCAGGAAACCAGATTAAACACTCTAAAGGTGCGGCCACACTAGATTTGCATCAATGCACATTTAAAAGCATGCAGACTGAAATCTGCAATCAGTTAACATTATTATTATTTTTATGAAAGTGTTCAAATGAGAAGTCCATATGCAAGACATCATATCCAATTTATTTAGCATAAAAGTATGCAAAATTACTTTTACATACTTAAAATCTAGTGTGACCGCCTTACTGAGAGGAAACGGCGACCATGGCCACCGAACAAACCTCCAGTCGACTGCTTTTATTCACTGGATTTGGTGAAATCCTTTATTTATATCTTTTAAAATTAGACTGTAGCATATGGAGACCATTGTCAGGCGAGAAGCACAATCAGTAAAACGAACAGCCCGTGTAAAGTTTCAGTCTTGGATTCACAAGGACTGCAAATTTACAACCGAGCCATAAACGTGAGCAGCTGCCAAATGGAAAAAAAACAACAGAATTTCACTGTAATTAAAATAATCTCTATCTACACGCATAAATACATCCCGCTGTAGGATACACTGAGAAACACTTTATTTTTGACCGTAAAGCTTTTGACCATGCAATGCTCAAATTTCCTGCACTTTCGTGACCATAAAATACCCAAAATCCATCCTCATTCTGTGACTGTGGGTTATATCATTACATAGCTCCAACAAAATATATATATATTTATTTATTTAAGGCTGATCTACAGGCCAAATACTACAATGTAGCTGACGAACATTTAAATATGCACAAACTGAAGTGTACGTCATCGAAAATACATATTCCAACTATATTCCTACATACATACATGTGTCTGTCAAATACTGATGAGTTTGTATCCCTGGACTGCTGAGAATGATGCGTTTACAAATATAATGATAAAATGAGGACTGTTGTCATGGTGTTACCATGATTATCATTTAGATTGCTCTTTTAAATATTTTAGTGGAATTTTGTGTTTAGGGGCGTCCATCGAAAGCAAAATAAACATCAGCAATTTTAAGTTATTTTTAAAAATTTTATCTTCTTAAGAAACTTGCATTAAAGTTCTGCCTAGCTATTATTAAATATTAAATTTACTATTTACTACGAGTATATTCATTTTCCGCTGTCCATAGCTTGTTTAGGGGGACGTTTGAAGTAGGTTTGTAAGGAAAAAACTCAAAACAGCTGCTGTTTTAATCTCACACAACTGCTTCCTCTACTAGACCAGTAGTGTTAGTCGCTCCCTGAATGGAAAGGGTGTTGAGTGTCTGATACTGCTCTTGGAGAGCCATCTTCAAGCAAAGTTGATCTCCCTAACACCTGCGTAAAAGTTAAAAGGCAGTACTTAAAGACCTTGATTAGAATCAGGTGCATTTAATTACAGCTGGACCTAAAGGTGGCCTTCCAGGTGCAGGACTTGATTAGGGTATGAGGGTTAGGATAGGGTTAGGATATAACATTCAGAGTTTAGAAAGTAAGGTGCAGGGATCTCAAACTACTGGCTCACACCATCTCTGTAGGTGATTTGCATCCCGCTCCTAGTGATCTACCTCTTTAAGTGATCTCCAAATAGCTGGTAAAAGTGTGTTTGGAGGGTTGGAAGTTAAGTCTACAGGACGCAAGATCTCCAGGAGCAGGACCAGACAACTCTAGGACAGGGTAGGGTTAGGATATGACATTCAGAGTTGAGGGACTAGGACGCAGGGATCTCAAACTACTGACTAACATCACCTCTGTAGATGATTTGCATTCAAGACCCCTGGTGAAGGGTTCAGATTCATGGGTATTGGGGTTAGGTTAGGGTAGGGTACTCAATGCCACTCCTAGTGATCTACCTCTTTAAGTGATCTCCAATTAGCTGGTAAAAGTGTGTTTGGAGGGTTGGAATTTAAGTCTACAGGACGCAAGATCTCCAGGAGCAGGACTGAAGAACTCTAGGATAGGGTAGGGTTAGGATATGACATTCAGAGTTGAGGGACTAGGGCACAGGGATCTCAAACTACTGGCTAACACCAACTCTGTAGATGATTTGCATTCGACACCCCTGGTGAAGGGTTCAGGGTCATGGGTATTGGGGTTAGGGTAGGGTACTCAATGCCACTCCTAGTGATCTACCTCTTTAAGTGATCCCTAATTAGCTGGTTAATGTGTGTTTGGAGGGTTGGAAGTTAAGTCTACAGGAAGCAAGATTTCCAGGAGCAGGACTGAACACCCCTGGTTTAGGGGGTAAGTGTTAGAAAAGGATTAGGGTTAGGATATGACATTCAGAGTTGAAGGACAAGGACGCAGGGATCTCAAACAACAGGCTAACACCACCTCACTAGGTAATTTACGTTCAAGACCCCTGATGTAGAGTTCAGGATCGTTGGGTTGAGGTTTGGGCGCACAATACTGCTCCTGGTGATCTACCTCTTTAAGTGATCCCTAATTAACTGGTTAAAGTGTGTTTGGAGGGTTGGAACTTAAGTCTACAGGAAGCAAGATCTCCAGGAGCAGGACCGAACAACTCTTGGACAGGGTAGGGTTAGGATATGACATTCAGAGTTGAGGGAAAAGGGTGCAGGGATCTCAAACAACTGGCTAACACCAACTCACAATTTCCTTTCGAGACCCCTGACGTAGAGTTCAGGATCGTTGGGTTGAGGTTTGGGCGCTCAATCCCGCTACTGGAGATCTGCCTCTTTAAGTGATCCCCAATTAGCTGGTTAAAGTGTGTTTGGAGGGTTGGAACTTGAGTCTACAGGAAGCAAGATCTCCTGGAGCAGAACTGAACACCCCTGGTTTAGGGTGTAAGTGTTAGAACAGGATTAGGGTTATAATATTCAGAGTTTAGGGAGTAGAGTTCAGGGATCTCAAACTAAGCCACCTCACTAGGTAATTTGCATTTGAGACACCTGGTATAAGGTTAGGGTAGGGTGCTCAATCCCGCTCCTGGTGATCTACCTCTTTAAGTTAACCCCAAGACCTTGATTAGCTGGTTCAAGTGTGTTTGGAGGGTTGGAACTGAAGTCTACAGTAAGCCGGATCTCCATGAGAAGGATTGAGTTCCCCCGGTTTAGGACCTGGGATGTAGCTATAGTACCTAGTACTCCCACCGTAAGGCTTCACACCTGTACCTGAACTAGCCGTGCCTCTAACAGCAGGCCCCATAAGTGCATTGGTTTTCATCGTAATGTTTTGTACCTCTGTAGAAAGTAAAAAGCTCTCGCTCTCATAAGCACCACCTTGACACAATGAAGGCACCTGGCACACCCCTCAGGGTTCAATGAGTTCTTCTCATAAGAAGAAAAACAATGATGAGATCAACAACATGGAGACCAGGAGACAAACGAAAACACAAATCAGAAGTGAGGAATGTCTTCTTGTACATGCATCCCACGTGTGCATGGGAGCGAGAACGTTCCATAGCGCTTAAGTCTCTAGGGAATCACCACCAAGTTTCCACTGTTCTGACAAAGAGTCAATACCCTACGTTGAGCTTGTTCTTGTTGAGCTCCCTCTCCAGGTTGCCAATGAGCGTGTCAATGCTCTCCTGCAAGTCCCGTAGGTTGACCCTGTTGCTTAGTACTGGGCTAATGTCCTGGATCTTCATGTAGGCCTGGTAGGTGTGCTCTTTGGGTCTGTGCTCCTCGTAATCGGGGAGGATCTGATCGCAGGGGCTGATGGGTAGAGGTTCCTCTACTTGTAGCCTGTCCAAACCTCCTGTATCCTCTTCCTCACTCACTTCCTCCTCTATCTGCATTTCCTCAACCCTCTCCGTTGCCTCGTCCACCTCGGGCAACTCTTGTTCGGGGACAACATCTTCAGTACCTAGTTCGTCATTCGGAGGCTCTTCGCCGGGAACATCATCATAGTCGGCCTCCTCCGGGCAGCTCGGATGGAGGTAAGTTTCCCGGCATCTGCTCCAGTCCCCGGCGTAGCGGTTACTGGGACTGTCCAGACGGCCAGCTCTGGGCCGCAAAACTCCCGCCATGTCCGCCTCAGTTAGATTCAGTACCTGTGGACGCTCTTTCCTCCTCCTTACGGCAGCAGTCACCACTGGGAGCGACTCCATCAGAGCAGGAACCGGAGATGAAGATTTACCCTGAGCGTCCACAACTACAAGAAAAAGAAAACAACGGGTTTAATCAATTGATTATAAATTAATGACACATTTCAGATGATGAGAGAATATCTGGAATAGCCAGTGTTGGGGAATACACCTTGGAAATTGTATTTTACAACATTGAAGCTGTTAAAGGAGGCAATTAATTTACTTAATAGATACTACTTGATAGAGAGAGGAGAATTTATGCATTGCCATTTTAGTAAGTTACTCCCCAAAACTGACAATAATACATGAGGTTTTATAAAAACTCAAAGAATAAAGAACCAACGAGATGCATGCCACAAAACCCCAAACAAACTCCTAAATACTGACACCAAACCAATTTGGCTAAACCTCAAATACTTTTGGTTGAACTAAACCCTTCCCACTAATCCCAAAAGTCGTAACTCTGGCAGATCTGGTAAAGGAAAGTGGCACAACAGTAGCAAGCTATCATTATTTTTAGCTTCTATTTGATCAAATATGCGTGCTAGTAAGGTATCGAGATTGTGAAAGGACAGCAGAGGACACGCACAGCACACCCATTTACCTGTCCCGATGATATTAGCTACGGCCTACATGTGATGGGACGACTAAAATAAACAAACAAACAAGCAAAAGTAAATTAGAGCTAAAGAATTAGATTTGTTAGCGTATCCACGAACGCAGGCGCATCTTTGTCCAGTGTCTGCGCTATTTCTCTCCAGAAGTAATGAGCGATAAAAGTGTGCTTGTAACTGAAGTTGTGGCTCTCTCATAACCTCCGCACACAAGCGCATGTTGTGGTTCTGTCTCTTTAGTTGTTTTTTCTGCTGTGGGACAATGACCCCAGGCCAGCGCTGCCACCTTGTGGAACAAATAGCGCAAAATAAATTAAATGCGCTTGTGCGACCTGCACATACTATTCTGCTGACGGAATGTGCAGGCCATCGTGCTCGTGTAAAAATGCAAAACGTAGTGCTTTTCACAATACGTTCAAAAAGTCCAGGCAAGCTTAGGTTTGATGTTTAGATATTTTTACTGGGAAAAATGTAATTTACACAATTAAAAAAAAAAAATTTAAATACGGTAGGCTGCTCTTGGTTTTTATGTTAGTAAAAACCCTGCCTTTGTGTTATTTTAGATTATATTATATCTTTATTAACCCCTAGGAGTCTGAGCTGTTTTGGGGCCCTTTAGAAGTTTTGACATGTTCTGACATTTGTGTTTTTTTCAGTTGCTTATAAACATATTAATGGCAAAAGTGTAATTACACTGTATTCAGCACAAACTGCGCCAACATGATATGTGAGCAACATGTATGTACATGCTTGTATTTTTGAGAGAAAAATGTTTATGCATGGCTTTTTGAGAATTTTTTTTGTTTTTAATTAAGACCTCAAAACACACAATAGATATGTGTCCACGAGACTTTTGAATAATGGGTGTATTTGCCTTGAGTTTTTGCTTCAAACTGATGAGCAGCAGGACAAAGGACATTATATATTATATATTGTACTTATCTAGTAAATGCATCTTGATTTAAGAATGTTTAAATATTTAGACTAGAAACAAGACAAAAATTACTCAGAGCATTTTTTCTACATTTTTTGTACAATTTTTTTGTTTCTGAAAGTAGTCTTATGCTAAAAAATTTTATAATAAATAATTAAAATGAAGATACAATTTATACAAAACGAAATTCACGTTAAAGAAAACAATTCACTTTCTACAAAACAAAAAAAATTACTTTTTACAAAACAAAACTCGATATTAGTTCTATAAAACAAACTTTGATATTAAATAAAAAATAACATTAGGCTATTATATTTACACATCAATATGAAGCAAAATACGTTTGACTGGTACTATATTTATAGCATCTGAGCAGACATTTGCGAATAAAAGCTTTATTGATGTGACACTAGGCTCTTTTACAATAAACACGTTATAATCTGTCCAAAACAAGCCAAATAAATCTTTTTTAAACAGTCTTTTGTGTATGACATTTAATGTTGCAACAGGATTCATATTTAAACGGCCTTTGTGCGTTTAATATTCACAGATGCTAACAGAATAAACTGACCTTACAATCCGCCCTGAATCCGTTGCTTTTAGAAATGAACAGCTTTTCATGAGGAGAATTATAGCTCAATGCGTCTCTAAACGATGTAGCTGAAGTAACGTTACAGCGCTTCACTAGATGTGTGTGTATGAGTTGATGTGGGCGTCGACTCTGGATCGTCAGTATTTGAATCTCAATAGAGCGCGCGATCCGTGGGCGTGGCTACATTAGCAGATAATATAGTGGCTCGCGGGTGACTGACATCTCTCTTTTCACACAGATTACATAAACACAGAATATTTGTTTTAGATTTGATTTACAGTGTTTTAAACCTGACATTTCAGCGTTTCTTTAGACATATGTCTCATGTTTGTGAGACAAGTATTCACTAATCTAGAATTCCTTTTCTGAAGACTATCTGACTATCTGGACTATCTGAGTGACTGTACACAAAAAACTTTAAATTGAACAGATTATAATGATGTATAACACTCGCCTGAATGATAAAAAAAACAAGTTATTTGAGTCTCTTGGGCACTAATAAGAAAAAAAGAGCGCGACCGCCGACTTGAGAGGGTTAAAGGCACAATATGTAAGATTTTGGGATTAAAATATCCAAAACCACTAGAATGATGTTATATATTTTGTTGACTCCCAAATGTTTCCAAGAATGTTTAAATCCAGAGAAATAAGCAATTTCAACCAGGACACGGACCGTGTGTGTGTGTGTGTGTGTGTCGCCTATCAATGACATCACACCCATCATATCGTCTGACAGAATAAAAGCTCCGCCCAATCAAGGAGTCAAGACACGCCTTTGTTTTGAATAAGCGATGAAAAATTACATATTGTGCCTTAAATATTTTGCTATGTTTGTAATTTCTTCTTATGATTTTGTTATTTTAGTAAATATTGCAATAATATGTGCACATCATTGCAGAAAATAAACAAACACACACACACACACTGCAATAAATAATGTGCCCGTGTAGAGACACACACACAGTTTGACACACAAGCAGACAAAAAGTGAGCCGCCCCCCCGGCCGCCGGCCTCATGGGAGTTTCGCACGCCTGACACACTCTTGTACAGCGAGAGGCTCCTCTAAACCGCCGATTGTTCTGCGGGTCGGACGGAGTTGAAGGTTAAGGCAGGAATGCGTGTAATTATAGACTGAGGTTTACTGTACCGGTCCTCCGCGCTGGAAGCAGTCGGCGGAGACGACCCCGGGACGCACAACAACACAACACAACACACACAACACAACACAACACACGCCTGAGCCTTAAAGGAACCGCTCACGGCAGTTACGCTTATGATGTTCTAGAGACACACAACTTTCTTCTGTGGAGGATGAACAAAGCTAACTGCGGTTTTAGCAGAAAACGTTATATCTGGCAAATTCTATCTTTGCCAGCCGGTTCTATATGAGATGATATTAAACCATTTGTCCGTGATGCATTTTTGCTATTCGCAATCCAGACGAGAGAGAAAGCCTACAGGGAACACAACACAGTCAGCTTAATGAGTGACGATGGCCAAGAACTAAACAAAAGTTTAGTCTGCTTAAACTTGTGCTGTGCTGTGGGATGTGCTGTGATATTAAAATAATTATACTTTCGATTTCGGCTTCCAAGAATTATAAAAAGAAGATATGAGGTAAAACTATTCCTATAGCCGTGTTCGTCGAGCTCATCCTTCCCTTCCCTTGTTTCTCCCTAAACTTAACGTCAGATTCAGTGATTGTTGTAAACTGCAGTCTCTACTGTTGCTAAACTGCGGGATGTGTTTGATAATAAAGAGCTATTAAATGCACAATAATCCGCGCAAGAGACGCTGTTTCCAACTTCAAGGCGGCTTATGTGTGTGTGCTGCGAAATGGACCGACTGGAGCTTTATATTTTAGGCTTCATGTGCGCGTCTAAACCATCAAATAAACAACAAATAGCCGGTGTCAAAATGACCGGATTGGAGAGTAGTTACTTTAACAGTTTATATCTTAAATGGGCGTAAATAGTTTGGAGAAACAGGAGAATATGATATTATTAGTTCTGCATTCGATCGGTCTTAAAGGGGCAGCGTCTGATAAACCTGCTGACGATTGAGCCATTAATGCGAATCGAACAAAAGGCAAATATTCACATCTCTTGAATGAATAACTTTAGCTTTTATAAGCGTTAATCTATCAATTTATACTGTGAAAACTATTCAGTGTTATTTTACATGTCATTACTTTATTAGATTTCTTTGTAGGTTTGTTCTTTCTAAGTAATATTAATGTTAGCAGACCTTCCGAATGCCTGCACACTGGTCCATTTACAAATAGATGTTTTATATTTTTGCTCAAACATTGTTGTTTCTTTTGCTATAGATATTTTACTTTTCAGATTATAAAGCCATGTTAATTATGTTCTTAATTATGGTTTTTTTTTTCATAAAAAAAAAACAAAACAGTATAATAAAAAGAACCGATAAGAATACCGTTAAAGTACCAGATCGATAAGCAGTATCGGTAAGAGTAGTAATACCGGTAAAACCTTAACGATACCCATCCCTATTAGTAATACACCGTAGATTTGGTTAGCATGTTGATTTACGGTGTCCTACATTTTCTGGTTTCTTTGTGCACTGAAAGATTATTAAAAAAAATGATCTTGGTCTCACGTATCTATCATATCTTTGTTGCCCCTTTACATTACGTTTACAATAAACTATAAATCTTGTAATTGTATATTATTTGTGTAGGCCCATATAATTATTTACATTCATATATATATAAATCAAATTAAATTTTTTTATATAAATTGTTTTTCATAAATGTATTTAATAAGAACACAAAGTAATTTGTACCTTTACATTAAGTTTAAATTTTATAAAATTAGTCCAAAGATTTTTTTCAAGAATAACTTTTTGTAATTGCAATTTTTTTTAACTATCCACTCACCAAATGTAATATATATTTTTGTCATAGCTTATGTTATGATTATATATTTGTATTCATTTATTGTTTTTTCTATAATGAGTGTGTACTTAGTGGATTCTGGATTGTGTTTAACAAATAAAAGAGTGACATTAGTTCCACAAACACAGACGTATAGATATTCTATAGTGATGTAGAAATATATGAATTATACATTTATAACCAAGCAGGATTTTACTTTATTTATTTATTATTTATAATATGTCCATGTTGTGACAAAAAGGTTTCTCTTTTTTTGTTAATTTTGGCCAAGTTAGGATTGATGCCAATCCTGAGTGTCTGCTGGTGCACCCCTATCCAAAAACCCCTATCCAGAATTTGTTCTAATTAAGGTGAAAAATAAAAGTTTTGTGTTTAATGTATTTTTGTTGATTTTGAAATGGATTTTTAAAACATATGGTATCGAAAAAAGTATCGTTAGGAACCGGTATCGAAACTGAGGTATCGAAAAAAAGTATCGTTAGGAACCGGTATCGAAACTGAGGTATCGAAAAAAAGTATCGTTAGGAACCGTTATCGAAACTGAGGTATCGAAAAAAAGTATAGTTAGGAACCGGTATCGAAACTGAGGTATCGAAAAAAAGTATAGTTAGGAACCGGTATCAAAACTGAGGTATCGAAAAAAAGTATAGTTAGGAACCGGTATTGAAACTGAGGTATCGAAAAAAAGTATCGTTAGGAACCGGTATCGAAACTGAGGTATCGAAAAAAAGTATAGTTAGGAACCGGTATCGAAACTGAGGTATCGAAAAAAAGTATAGTTAGGAACCGGTATCGAAACTGAGGTATCGAAAAAAAGTATCGTTAGGAACCGGTATCGAAAGTGAGGTACCGAAAAAAAGTATCGTTAGGAACTGGTATAGAAACTGAGGTATCGAAAAAAAGTATCGTTAGGAACCGGTATCGAAACTGAGGTATCGAAAAAAAGTATCGTTAGGAAATGGTATAGAAACTGAGGTATCGAAAAAAAGTATCGTTAGGAACTGGTATAGAAACTGAGGTATCGAAAAAAAAGTATCGTTAGGAACCGGTATCGAAACTGAGGTATCGAAAAAAAGTATCGTTAGGAACTGGTATCGAAACTGAGGTATCGAAAAAAAGTATAGTTAGGAAACGGTATCGAAAGTGAGGTATCGAAAAAAAAGTATCGTTAGGAACCGGTATCGAAAGTGAGGTATCGAAAAAAAGTATCGTTAGGAACCGGTATCGAAACTGAGGTATCGAAAAAAAGTATCGTTAGGAACCGGTATCGAAACTATGGTATCGTTAGGAACCGGTATCGAAACTGAGGTATCGTTAGGAACCGGTATCGAAAGATTTTAAACAATACCCAGCCCTAGTTCTGAGTTCTGACCTGGCCAGAGCTGGAGCAGGTAATGAAGGACCTCGATGTGCTTCTTGAAGTGCAGAGCGCTGGCCAGCTCCTCAGAGTCGATGAAGACCCGGTTCCCGTGATGGGACGCCTCCTGCCTCTGGCTGAGCAGGACCGGCCCGAAACACACCGCCAGGTTCTGACAGGTCATCTTGTTGACCTCGTGATGGGACGCCACGCGCTTCAGGTGGTCCAGAAGCTTCCGCAGGGTCGCCCTCTCGACGTCCGGCAGGATCTCCAGCAGGCCGAGGGCGTGGTCAGTGTCAGCCGGCTCGTTCTCACAGCCGCCCGGGCCAATCAGCAGCGGCCGCTTCGCCATGGCAACCAGGACGGACTCGTACAGCGGCTTCGTGATGAGAGGGTGAGGAAGCTCCCGCAGGAAGTCCTTCAGCACGCCTGCACACACACACACACACACACACACACACCGCTGTGAGAAAATTCATTCATGAATAAATAAAAAATAAGATAAATGTAAAATAAATAAACTATTAATACGAATTATATTAAAATAAATAAATGAAAAATCGATTAATGACAAACAAATACATACTTTTTTTAAATAAAAAGTTAAAAATATTAAAAAAAAAATGATTATAATAAACCATAAATAATAGATAAAAATAAGTACATAAACTAATTTAAAAATGTATTAAAATAAATAAAAACAGATTAAAGTAAATAAATACATAAATAAACAAATATATATATGTAAAATAATACAAATAAAAAATGATAAAAAATAAGAATTAAATGAATAAATAAAAATGTAAAAAAATAAGTAAGAATTAGATGAGGAAAAATCAATTAAACAAAAACAAATATGTACATAAATAAACAAATATAATAAATAAAATTTGATAATAAATCCATAAATAATATATTAAATAAGTACATAATAAACTAAATAAATAAAAATGAGATTAAAACAAATAGAAATAGACTAAAGTAAATTAATTAATTAATTGAAATAAATTAAAATGTAAAAATAAATAATAAAAAAACTAATAAAAATGTAAATGTTTAAAAATGTTTAAAAATGTAAATGTAATTGAAATACAATCTGTTTACTTATTTACTTTAATCTATTATTTATTTATTATAATTTTTTATTTACGTGTATATATATATATATATATATATATACGTAAATAAAAAATTATAATAAATAAATAATAGATTAAAGTAAATAAGTAAACAGATAATAAAAATGAGATTAAAACAAACAAATGCAAATAGACTAAAGTAAATAAATGTAAAAAATAAATGATAACAATATGGCTTAAATAAACATTAAAAAAAGAAAGTATTAGATAAAGAAAAATAAATTAAACAAAAACAAATATGTACATAAACAAACAAACAAATAAAAATTAGATAATAAATCCATAAATAATAGATGAATAAGTAGATAAAACAAAATTTAAAAAATGAGATTAAAATAAATAGAAATAGACTAAAGTAAATAAATACATAAATAAATTCAAATGAAAAAATAAATACGTAAATAAATAAACATTTTAAAAATTATTATTTTTTAAATAATAAATAAATAATAGATTAAAATAAATACATAAACAAAATAAATTAAAATAGACAAAAGTAAATAAATATAAAAATAAACAACTAAATAAATGTAAAATAAAGTAAAATGTAAAAATAAATAATAAAAATATAATAACTAATAAAAATGTAATACAAAATATATGTATAAAAAGAAAAATAAATACGTAAATAAATAATAAATTAAAGTAAATAAGTGAATAGATAATAAAAATGAGATTAAAATAAATAAATGAAAATAGATTAAAGTAAATAAATACATAAATAAATGTAAAACATAAATATCTAAAAATATATATATTAAAATAAAAACAATTGACATTAAATTACATAAAAATAAAAACTAAATCAATAAAATTAGATTAAAAAATGAATTAAAATAAGAAAATGTCAGATAAATAAATGAAAAATAAGATTAAAATAAATATTTTGTTACACTTTATTTTAAGGTGTTATTGTTACAGTGTAATTATATATATATAGGAAATTAGTTATATTAATTAACATATACTTACTATAGGTTTAGGGTTTGGTTGAGGGTTAGTTTCATGTAATTATGCATAATTTACTGTTATTACTATGGTAACAAGGACACTGTAGAATAAAGTGATACCAAATATATATATATATATATATATAAAAAAAAAAAATAGATCAAAATAAGCAAATGAATAATACATATAATAATACTATAATGATTTAAAAATGTAATAATGTAACTTAGAATCTAAATAATAATGTATTATTTATTATATTTATTAAATCTGTATTAGTATTATCTGCGTGTTTATAGATAGGATCATCATATCTGTAATCGTCTGCTATTGGTCAGTCAGACACACAGGCCCGCCCCTAAAATCACACCATTGGTCGAGACTGAAGCTCTTCAGGAAACAGATTTGTAATATAAATGATAATTAGTCCTGTAAATCTGTCAGCCTGTCCTGGGGATGTGGAAGCACAAATGAAGGAAGGACAAATGAAAGATAATCTCATTCCTCCGTCTCTCCGGCTCTGGAGTGATTCCCGCTCCACAGGCCTGGGATCAGCGCCGGGAGCAGAGGAAGCTCTATTGTTGAGCCGTGTTTTTGCGGAGGTGCTGGAAATCTGCCCGGAATGTTGCGGTTACAAACAACGAGAGAGTTTAACACCTGAGCAATCAGAGCCAGAGCTGACACACTGACACACACACACACACACACACACACACACACACACACACACACACTAACACACACACACACACACACACTACCCATCACACACACACACACACACACACACACACACACACACACACACACACACACACACACACACACACACACACACACACACACATCCAGGCCGTATCCAGATCAGACGGTGGACCTGCGCCCAGACATGACCAAAGCATGACCCTGAAACTGCCTCATCAACACGGCATCCTCAATAAACAAATAAACAAATTTTGCAGTTTCAAAAAACATCACTTATTAATAATAAATACGTTTTCCTCACGAGGACCAAAACATGTCCCCACACACACAATCTCACACACACATCCACTCACTCACACACACACACACACACACACACACACACACACACACACACACACACAGATTTCAGACATTACTGACACTGCAGTTCCTAAGAGACTGA